>NW_004624777.1:474942-488314 GCF_000247695.1 Heterocephalus glaber
TCTTTTGGGAAAATACCCAGTAGGGGGATAGCTGGGTCAAATGGGACCTCTAGTCCTAGTTCTTTGAGGTATCTCCATACTGATTTGCACAGTGGTTGCACCAGTCTGCACTCCCACCAACAATGGAGAAGGGTTCCTTTCTCCCCACAACCCTACCAGAATTTGTTATTGGTTGATTTCTTGATAGCAGCCATTCTTTCCAGTTTGAGGTGAAGTCTCAGAGTTGTTTTCATTTGCATTTCTCAAATGACCAGTGATGTTGAACATTTTTTTCATATGTTTATTTGCTGCTTCTACTTCTTCATCTGAGAAATGTCTGTTCATTTCAAATGCCCATTTATGGATTGGGTCTTCAAATTTGGGGGATCTGATTTTTTAAAGTTCTTCATATATTCTAGATAGCAGTCCTTTGTCTGAGGTACAGCGGGTAAAAATTTTTTCCCACATTGTAGCTTGTCTCTTCACTCTGTTGGTGGTTTCTCTTGCAGTGCAAAAGCTTTTTAATAAGATGAGATCTCAGTTGTTGATTCTTTGTGCTGCCATGAGACTGAGATTTTGTTCATAAAGCCTTTTCCTACACCAATGTCTAAAGACTTCTACCTAATCTATCTTCTATCAGGTTTAGTATTTTTATTTTAATATTTAGATCTTTGATGCATCTCAACATGAGTTTAGTGCATGGTGAAATATATGGTTAGTTTTAATCTTTGGCAAGTTGAAACCCAGTTTTTCTAGCACCATTTATTAAAGAGGCTATCTTTCCTCCAGTGAGGGTGTGGTGGATTAACTAATGGTCAACTTGTAATGCCCAACTGAACTGAATCAGCATGGTCTGGGCATGGAATATCCACCTGAAGATTGTTGCCAATAGCCATAAAAAGAGAAATGAAGAGGAAGATCAGGGGCTGTTGATTTTCTAGGAGATGCTTGCTGTGGACAGTTTTCCTGATGTGAACTTGGCTGTTCTCATCAGAAGAGGAGCTCGGGCCTCACAATTTCTGGGAATGGCTGCTGTTCTCATCAGGGGAACTCTAACTTTCACAGTGAGCATCACATCCTGGTTCCAATGTAGGTCACTTAGCCTGGTGGCACAAATACTTCATCTCACTCGTATAGGTTTTCTGGCTTCCACCACTGACCTTTGGGCCTTTTGGGTATAGATCTTCAATACAGACAAGCATGAGACACTGCCAGGGGCTCTAGGCCACTGGCTGGACTCATGGGGGACATTGCCTTAGAATCTAAGCCTTTACCAGGACTTGTGTGGGTCATTGCTGTGGGATCCAGGCCCTTGGTTGAATTCTTTTTTTTTTTTGGTACGGGGATCGAACTTAGGTCCTTGTGCTTGCACAGCAGGCGGCGAAACCACTGAGCTAAACCCCCAGCCCCTTGGTTGAATTCTTTAGGCCGCTAGTGTATGGCTAATCTCTTGCACTCCTCTATTTGACTTTTTGGGTAAATATCATAAATAATCCTATAAATTATGTGTCCTATATTAAATGTATTCCCTTACCAAAACCTGCCTAGGGAAGTTACTCCAAAATGGCAGTCACCTAAGGAAGTTGTTCTGAAATAGTGCCAGGCTACGGAAGTTGTTCCAAAATGGCGACTTAGGGAAATTGTTCCTCAGGATTTGGTTTCTAGACACTGGACACCTACATCCAAGAGAAAGCCAAGACTGGCTACCAATGCTTTAGCTGGCAGCAGACCTCGGCACTTTCATTCTTGCAGAATGAAAGAGCTGTGGAGTCAGGAAGGCTTCCACCCAGATTTCAGAAGGCCTGAAAAGCCAGGCAGTGTGCCCCTGAGAGGGCAGTATATGTAGCTGTGAGTGTGAAGCCAAAGGAGCAGTGGAAACTGCAGGAGTTTGGAGAAGCCAGGAACATGGGCCATCTAAGGAAAAGTGCAAGGAGGGAGCAGGCTTCACCCAAGAGAGAAGCCTTGGGCGCTGCCATAGGGGATGAGCCACCAAAGCCCTTTGGAGTTTACAACTTGCCACAGATTGCCTCAGATACTGGAAGTGTAACTGTGGAATGTAATGTTTGGCCTGCTTCATTTGGATTTACTTTGGTCCCATTCCTTTGTATCCTCCTGTTTGTGCCTTTTGGAATGGTAATATGTATTTGTGCCATGGAATGTTGGAAGTGTTTGATTTTCTTTTCATTTGTACAGGGGCTTGGAGTGAAGACTTTGCCTTAAATCTCAGAGGAGATTTTGAACTTAGACTTTTCAATAAGGCTGAAACTATTAGTTTGGCAACTCTTAGAAATGGACTAAATACTTTTTTGCATAAAGGGATATGCATGAGTCTTTGGGGCCAGGGGTGGCATGTTATGGTTTGTGTTTAGATGTCCCCCGAAAGTCTCATGTAGATGAGGTGGGACTTTCTTTTTCAGAGGTAGTTGAATCTGAAATGTGTGATGCTGGGGTTAAGGGCTTGTGATTACTAAATCACTACATGTGCATGATTAGTTTGGTACCAGCCTAATCCTGGTAGTCTGGATGGGATAAAAAAGCCAGAAGGATGAGGTGAAGATCTCATTACCTTTGCTGCCTTGCTCCATGCTGTTTCTGCTCTGCCAGCCATGTCTGTTTGTCATCCCTGTATCAGAGCCAGCCAATTATGGACTGAAACCTCTATGAATTGTAAGCCAAATAAATCCCTTCCCCTCCATCTTTGGGTTTCAGGTATTTTGTCTCAGCAACAAGAGAACAGTAACTAACACAGGGTATTTGGCTCCTTTGTCAAAAATTAGGTAGCTGAGTATGTCTGGAATTGTTTCTGCATCTTTTAATCTGTTCCATTGATCCTTGGGTCTGTTTCTTTGTGAGTACTATACTGTTTTTATCACAGTAGTGTTATAGTATGGTTTCCAGTTGGGGATTGTGATACCCTTTGCCTTGTCTTTTTTGCCTAGAATTGCTTTTGCTATTCTAGGTCTCTTCTGGTTACAAATGAATTTTTGGATTGTTTTCTCTAGTTATGTGAAATATGCTGTTGGAATTTCAATTGGGATTGCTTCAAGTCTATATAGCAGTTTTGGAAGTATGGCCATTTTCAGTATATTGATTCTTCTTACCCAAGAACAAGGGATGTCTATAGTTTTCAACATAGAGATCTTTTACTTCCTTCTTTAGATTGATTCCTAGACATTTCATTTTTTGGATGCTATTGTGAAAGGAGTTGTTTCCCCAATTCTGCTTTCAGGGAGTCTGCTATTCATGTACAAGAAAGCTATTGATTTTTGGTTGTTGACCTTCTGTCCTGCTACTTACTCTACTGAATTTGGTTATTAAGTCTAGAAGTCTTTTGGTGGAGTTTCTGGGGTCTTCTATATAGAGTATCATGTCATACATAAATAATGACAATTTAGCTTCCTCCTTTCCTATATTTATTCTTTTTATTTCTTGCTTGTCTAATTGCTGTGGCTAATGTTTTCAGAACTATATTGAACAGGAGCAGTGATAGTGGATTTCCATGTCTTGTTCCTGATTTTAGTGTGAAAGATTTCAGTTTTTTACTATTTAGTATGATGTTGGCTGTTGGTTTTTCACAGATGGCTTTTATCAGGTTGAGATAAAAACCATCTATTCCAATTTTCTGTAGGGTTTTTGTCATGAACGGGTGTTGGATTTTGTCAAATGCTTTTTCTGCATCAATTGAGACAATCATATGGGGTTTTTTTCCTTGACACTGTTAATATAGTATATCACATATATTGATTTATGTGTGTTGAACCATCCCTGCATCCCTGGGATGAATCCCACTTGGTCAGGGTGTATGATCTTCTTGATGATCTTCTACATTCTGTTTGAGAGTATCTTATTAAGGATTTTTGCAACTATGTTCATTAGGGAGATTGGCCTGTAGTTCTCTTTTTTGGTTGGGTCTTTCTCAACTTTTGGAATCAAGGTAATGGTTTCTTCCAGGAATGAATTTGGGAGTATTGTTTCCCTTTCAATTTCATTACAGAGTTTGAGTATTAGCTCTTCTCTAAATTTCTTGTACAGTTCAGCAGTGAAACCATCAGGACCTGGGCTTTTCCTTGTTGGTGAGTTTTTAATTACATTTTCAATTTCATTGATTGATATTGGGTTGGTTAGAAATCTTATATCTTCTTGGTTCAACTTTGATAATTTATATGTATCTAGGAGTCTGTCCATTTTTTCTGTGTTTTCTATCTTATTAGAGCACAGGTTCTCAAAGTAGGTATTTATGAGCCTCTGAATTTCTGCTGGAATTGCTGTAGTTTCACTCTTCATTCCTGATTTCATGGATTTGGGTCTTTCCTTTTTGATAAGGTTGACTAAGGGTTTGTCAATTTTATTTATTCTTTTGAAGAACCAACTGTTCAATTTGTTGATTTTTTGTAACATTCTCTTAGTCTCCATTGCATTGATTTCTGCTCTGAACTTTATAATTTCCTTCCTTGTACAAGCTTCAGTCTTCTTTTTCTAGAAGCTTGAGGTTCAGCATTAGGTTGTTTATATGATCTTGCTGTTTTCCTATTATGGCATTCACTGATATGACTTTCCCTTGAAGCACTGTTTTCATTGTGTCCCATAACTTCTGGTATGTGGGATTGGCATTATTATTTAAGTGTACAAACTGTCTAATTTCTTCTTTTTTTCTGTGATTCATTGGTTGTTCAGGAGAGTGTTATTCAATTTCCATGTGTTTATGAAATTCTTGTGGTTTCTTTTGCTATTGATGTCCAATTTCATTGCACTATGGTCTGATAATATACAGGGGATAACTTCAGTTCCTTTGCATTTACTTAACCATGTTCTATGAGCTAGTATGTAACTTATTTTGGAGAATGACCAATGTCTAGCTGAGAAGAATGTGTATTCTGATTTTGTGGGTTGGAACACTTTGTAGACATCTATTAAGTCCATTGGTTCAAAAGTTTGGTTCAGTTCTAGTATTTTGTTGTTTATTTTTTGTCTAGTTGGTCTGTCTATTTGTGACAGTGGGGTATTGAATACCCCCCACAACAATCGTATTAGTGCTTATTTGATTTTTCATGTCCATTAATATTTGTTTTATATAGTTGTGTGTGCTGTTATTTGGTGCATATGTATTTAATTGTTATCTCTTCCTCTTGGATTGTTCCCTTTATAAGGATATAGTGATCTTCTTTGACTTTCTTAATCAGTCTTGGGTTAAAATCCACTTTGTCTGCAGATAGGATAGCTACCCCTGTTTTTTCTGGGTTCCTATCGCATGGAGTGTTTTTTCCATCCTTTGAATTTCAGTCTGTGAATTTCTGTTTGAATTAAGTGTGTTTCTTGTATGAAGCATATTATTGGATCTTGCTTTTTGATTTAGTCTGCCAGTCTATTTCTTTTGATTGGTGAATTGAGACCACTAACATTGATGGTTATAACTGATATGTATTGACTTATCCTCATCATGGTGTTTTCCTGTTGTTGGCTCTTCCTCCCACCTTTCCATTTAATTTTTTGCCTTGCCTGATGAATTCCTTCTGTTGGGGCTCATGGAGTTTTAATCCTCATTGTCTTTTTCTAGGATATTGTTTAAAATATTTTGAAGTGTTGGTTTGGTATTCATGAAGTTATCATGTGTTCCGTGTGGAGAAAGTATCTTATTTCTCCATCTATTTTGAAAGATAGTTTTTCAGGATACATCAATCTGGGTTGAAGACTGTTTTATTTTAGAGCTTGAAATACTTCCTTCCAGGCTTTCCTTAACTTGAGGGTTTGTATTGAGAAGTCTGCTGTGATTCTGATGGGCTGTCCTTTGTGTGTGATTTATTTTTCTTCTCTAACTGCTTTTAATATTTTTTTCTTGTGTTGGATTTCTGGAATCTTGACTATTATATTCCTATGTGTAGATTTTTTTTTATCACAGCTAGTTGGAGTTCTATATGCCTCACTTATCTTTATGTTAAATTCTTTTTCCCTGTCTGGGAAGTTTCCTGGGATTATTCCTGTAAATAATTTATTTGTGTCTTTTGTACTATCTCCTACTCTTTCATTGACTCCAAACAATCTTAAGTTATTCTGTTTTGCATCATCTACTCACTGTTGAATTGATTTCTCATGGTCCCTTGCTGTTTTTAAGAAATTTTTCTTTTTGTGTTTGCTAACCAAAATTCTATTTAAAAATATCTGAAATTTTGTCCTCACATTCATTTATGCTTCTGTGGAAACTTTCAATGGAATTTTTAATCTCTTGGATCTGTGGATGTGTTTCATAGATTCCATTTCTTTCCTGTGCTGGGAATACATGGATTTGAATATTTTCCTCAGCTCCTCTATTTTTTTATCTGCATCTGCTCTAGTTACTAATTATGTCTTTCATTATGATTTCCATCTCTGTTGTATCTGAGAAATTATTTCTGATTTCATTTTTTCCAGAGCCTCTTTCCCCTGTTTTGTTACTTTCCTTGTTACCAGTTCAGGGAGTCCAGGTGTTTGACTTTTGAATTGTTCTATCTTGTTGCCCCCTGCATTTACCTTTGGTAAGCTGGAAGTCCGGTTTTGGATCATGTTTAGGTGTCTTCTCATTTCTATTTTATGTTACTGATGTCTTTGGTTTAATTCCTTGGTTGATATTTGTATATTTCTTATTGTGAGTATTTTTTTTTTTTTGCTACTGTTTAGAACCCTTAGGGAATAACTATTTCTTAGAGGTAACTTCCAGGTATAGTTGGTTTATGGGTTTTGATTCTGGAATGACCCTTAGGCAATCTCAGTTTTGGTATACCAGGAAGGACAATGATTGGATTATCTTCCTTCTTTCTCACATAAGAATTTAAAATTATAGCTTTTAAAAATTATTTTAGTTTTATCCACATATTTTGCTGTTCTCAATATCTCTTAGTTAAAACTGTATTAAAGTTATCTATGTGATTTTTTTTTTACTCACAATACATTTAGAAACATGTTGCTTAATGTTGGTTTTCATCACTGGAACACAATATCCAACACTCACAACTTAAAGGAGAGGTTTAGTTTTGCTCACAGTTTCAGAAGATTCAGTACATGGTTGACTGGTTCCAATATAGGAAAATGAATGAAAAAATCTTGGGAGAAAAATGCTGCTCACTTCATGATAACCAGAAAGCAGAGCAGGGAAACATTGCCAGAGAGGAACAACCAAGGGAACTGAAAAAGACTGTATAGTTATGCTTCCCTGACTCACCAGGAACACCCAGAAAAGTGCAATACTAATCCATTAGGTGGCTCCCAAGCCAATCAGGTTCACGATCAAGCTTAACTATCACAATTTCCAAATTCTTGGATATTTTATAGATAATGTATTAGCATTAATTTCTAACTTATTACAATTATAGTCAGAAAGCATACTCTGAAGATTTCCCATCACTTGACATTTACTAAGACTTGTTTTATAATTTATAATAGGGTCAATATTTGTGAATACTCCATGCTGGTTTGAAGTGCCTAACAGTGCCTATAGATAGTTTATAAATATCAAATAGGTAAAGCTGATTAAAGTGTATTGTTTAAACCTTCTGTATATATCTCATGACCTTTGTTATAGGTTACTGTTGAAGAAAGGAGTCACACAAGAGTATAAACACTAGAAGGCAGGAGTTATAGTACTACTTTCAAACATTGTCTGTCATAATATCTGATAATCTCTGCCTAAAATATTTTATTGTAAGTATCATATATTTTAAAATATTTTATCAAGCCTCAAAATCTCTACCATTAAGTGTTTAGCCCATTTTTACTCACTATAGTATTGCTATCATTGTGTCAACTCTATCTCTCTTTTTAAAATCTATTGGTCCTTTTTTTTTTCTTGAAATAATTTTGACTCACATAATAAATGAATGACTCATAATTTTTAGTATTCTGTTTTATTATGTCTTATATTAACTTTAACTATATTGCTTTATTTTGTTAATTTTATTGTTCTGACTACAATATGTATCTTTAACTTATTACAGCACTTGTTCACATAATATTACACTATTTGACAAGTATAAAAACTTAACACTTCAATTACCCTTATCCTTCACACCTTTTGTGGTGTGCGTGTGTGTGTGTGTGTGTGTCTGTGTGTGTGCATGTGTTGCTAGAGATTGAAACCAGGGCTTTGTACATCTGTGCTTTACCAGTTAGCTTCATCCCTAGTCCCTTTTAAAAGTTTTATTTTGAGACAGGCGCTTGCTAAGTTCCCAGGCTAGTCTTCAACTTGAAATCTCCTGCTCAGCCTTTAGAATAGCTGGGCCTTTTGTAATCTTGTACATTTTAATTTTATACATCACAAAATTCATAACCCGTGTCACAACCAAAATTTATAAATGGTATATGACTTGCATTCTCTGAGGAAGTAGTATACCCTGAAGGATTTCACTCAGGTCCTTCAAATCAGATAAAACAATGATTTTTATTTTTAAGAAATTTTGACTTTATATCTTTGGGAGTGGCCTGTCAGTCTTCTTTCATCTACTAAATGTTGAATTACATTAACATATTAGCTTAAATTGTTCTCTTTCACATGATAAATATGTGGTGTCTGTATATTTGCTTATATGTTACTGAATTTGTTCTGCTAATATTCTATTTTTGTTTTGTGCTCACGAATGATAATGGTTTATAATTTCTTTTTCATATCATCTATGTCTGACTTTTTCTCTAAGTTAAACAAATGAAATAAACTTTTTAGAGAATATTCTCTTTTCTGGAAAAACTATAAGAATTATAAAAAAGTCACTGAGCATAGTGAGTCTTGTTTGTAATCTCAGTTATACAGGAGGCTTAGGCAGGCAGACCAAAAGCAAGTTTGAGGTCAGCCTGGAAAACTTAGCAAGACCCTGTGTCAAATTAAAGATTAAAAAGTGCTGAGGATCTAGCTCAGTGTGAAAGTCCTAGGTTCAAACCCTAGTACCACACACACCAAAAATGTCTAGAATTATTTCTCCAGTAGAATTATATGACTAAAATTTCTGGGTATAATTACATACAATTGGACAGATTTCTAGCTATTGATTAAATTTATTTATTGATAATAGGATAGTAAATGTTTTCTCCATTTTTTCTATGTCATTTCAGAGAGTAATATTGTCCCTTGATAAATTTCTCCCATACCAATTGCTTATTAATTTATTTAAAAACATTATTTAAAGTTGGAAATAATTTTCTCTTTAAGATTTGGTTCACCTTATATTCTATTTTATATTCTTAAAAATTGTACCTTCTAAGACTTTTCTTGATTAACATTACAAAAACTGTCTATATAATCAATAATTGAAAGAAAAATATTTCTGTATATATTCTGCTTATCTATTTTCTGTACTCTTTTTGGTTTATTCTTTTATTCCTTTCCCAATACCTCAAGTTTATTACTTTTATCATTCATATAAAGTCTTTCTTCCTTTTACCTATAAGGTAATATCTAAATTACTAGCTTTGATAACAATTGCTCATTTATCTGTCCCTTTGAGTCAAATTTGATTCAAAATATTTTTTAGAATTAATCCCAACTTATTTACTCCTATTTCCATGTTAATTTTTATTTGACCCATGAATTACCTAGTGTGCTCTAAATTTCAATATTTCTTTCTTTAATTTAATATTTTATTGCTACTTTATACAATAATAACATACTATGCAGATATGTGGTCTATGTCATAACAAAAGTTCTTTTTATAGTTGATTTATATCCTACCTCAGCACAGTAAACTGTGTAAACTTAAAAATCTGATTTTACCAATTAATAGAAAAATGAATTATTCACATACATTAAGGTGGTTAAATGGGTTTTTAAGACATGCATTTTTATCAATAGTTTGCCTAAATTATTCATTAATTATTAAGACATGTGTGTTTGGATTTGGATTTCTTGTTCCAGATTTTGCATTTATATATTGGTGCTATGAAGTTAAATGCAATAGGTTTAACAACTTTACTTCCATTTAAGTGAATTAAAAATTCCAGTATTATGTAATCATCTCCTTTTCCTCAATAATTCTTTTCACTTTACTGATTACTTTGTCTATATTAATGTAGTCACAGCTTCTTTTAGTTAATATTTATATGATATGTTCTATTTAATTTTTCTACTTTCATAATATCTTCATCTAGGTTGCTGTCTTAGAAATGATATATACCTGTATTTTGTGGGAGATCACCTGATTGATTTGCCTAAAGCAGCTTGTGAGCAGTACAGGGGGTAAAGAGTTAATCCCACAATTAGCTTGCTTATAGAACTGAGTCTGGCCAAACCCTATGTGCTGAGTCACTCTTACCCAGAGTTAAAACCTTTTTTACTGCAAAGACAAGGTTAATTATAAACCTATATTTCGTCTGTTCTGTTCAAGAATTCAAGAATGCTTGCTTTGTCTCTTCTTTTACAAGTCTTGACTGCATCAGCAACATATCCAAAATAGCTACACATAGTTCCTTCACTTAGCCCCTTTACCTCAATCTAACTATGATGTCAACAGTGAATATTGATGGCTCTGGGTGTTCAGGGCCTTTGCTTGTTGAAGCCTCTGGCTGCTCAAGCACTGGTCATCTTGACTGCCTGTATATCTGTCTCTAACTCTATCTCTATGTCTTTCTTCTCACCATGCATCATAGCACCAATCAGGAGATTGGGATCCACTGCAGGGATCTCTGGTAATATTTGTTTTGGTTTTATTTTCCAATATACATCTGAATTTTATCTGACTAATCTGGCTAATTTATATTTATATTTGGAACTTTTCCTACCCCTTTTTTTCTGCTTTCTGTTTGTCACTTTTCTTCTTTATATCTCTTTTTCTTTTCTTTCAGTTAAATTTTTTAATTCCTTTAATCTACCCTTTGATGCTGTGTTAGTCAACTTTTCATTGTTGTGACAAATACCTGAGAAAAGCAACTTAAAGACAAAGTTTTATTTTGGCTCACAGTTTCAGAAGTTTCAGTCCATGATCAGCTGGTTCCATTGTTTTAGGTGGGTGTTAAGGCAGAAACATCATAGTGGATAGGCATAGCAGAAGAAAGCTGCTCACCTCATGGCAGCCTACAGCCAGAGAAAGCAGAATGAGCACATGGTGTCTGGCTTCTTTCTTCTTCCCCTTTCATTTCATCAAGATCCCCTGGCAATTGAGCTGTGCTGAGCACATTCAAGGGCAGGTCTCCCCCATCAGTTTGTTGTCCAACATGCCAGTGGTCTCAGAAAACACCCTCAGTCACACCCAGAAGTGTACTGAATTAATTTCCTATTGAATTGCTCCATCCAATCAAATTGACAAACAAATTAACTATCACATTGATTATAGTGGGTCTTTTGAAAATTTAACAGACATACTTAGTTTACAAGTCTAAATTTAATTGGTGTATGTCACCTTTTTTAAAAAACTGGACGAACTTTAAGCTAAAATTCCTTCCTTCAACTGCACCTGTTGTTACTTTTAACATTTTATTTCTCTCTTATTTTATCAGTCCCCACATTGGATGTTGCTAGATTTGGTGTTTTCTATTTTCTTTTGGTTTATTTTTCTTATTCTTGAAGTAAATGACAAGCATATATTTCTGTTAATCTGAAAATGTTTTTATGTTGCTCTTCATCTTGAACAATCACTTACCCAACTGTAAGTAATGAATTCATTTTTTACAATAAATGAAAAATCAAGATTTCTCTCTTTCCCTCCCTGTCTCTCTCTCTCTCTTTCTCTGACTCTCTTTTAGCTGGCCTTTACACAGAAAATGAAGTCAGTTGAAGTTTCCAGCTTCATGTAATCATCTCACTTGCACCTCCCCAACATATCTTATCTCCTATTGAAAAATTCGGACTCCAAGGTTATAAATAGACAAGTATTCACAGATATCCTAATTGTATACCTTGATTTCATGCTATCTAGCAACTCTCTGCTTTCAACTAATTTTCCAGTTTGGCCCTCTGTAGATAGTCTATACCTATTGTCAGCATAGATATGGTATTTTAAAAATTCTTTGTTTCAACTTTTCCAGGATTTGTAGTTGATGCTGGGAGGGTTTTTCAAGTTGTAATTGTCATATTTCCAATGGCCACCTCTGTCCTCATTTCCTCTGTAGCTGAATGTAGGTTCCAGGTCCCATCACAATGATCACTCCCTCCACACACCCTTAATTCCCTTCTTCCCTTTCTTTCTATTACATTAGATTGGCACAACTACAAACCTGATTACATAAATCCCATGTGTTTTATGAGCATTATATGTAAACACAATTGTGCTGACTGGGCATGCTTTAAATTTACTCCAGAAAACCGTAAGTATTTCTCCAGGGCACAGCAATCTTTCTACTTTTCCACAGTCAATTGCCTGTCCCATTTTCATGAAGATACATTCACACCTTCTTTTTTTCTGAAATCATTACCACACAGAGCTGATAACCTTATCTTTCTTTCACTGAGTAGAAAGGTAACAGTGAAAAAGATGACCTAATCCCTCCCAGCACCAATGTCTTCTGATGTTCCTCCATCTGTGATATTCACACTTTTACTTCCCATTGGAGTGAGTGAACTGCTGGTGCTCCTAACTAGTGATAATCCTATCACTTGTGCTTTGCATTCCATCCCCCTCATGTACTTAAAACCTTGCATTCCATCCCCCTCATGTACTTAAAACCTCCTCCTACAAACATCCCCTATCCCCCTTGACTACAATATCGATATCCACTTTTCCATCCTTAGAACCATATGAATAAACTGTACTAGCTCTCTTCTTGGTGACAGTGTGGCAACTCTCCAGCTTAGAGTTGAGAAATGAAGACACAAGATCAGAGAGTACATTGAGATATGAATTGAGGATTGAATATGCTTCACAATGTCTGGCCTCAAACATGTGTAGATAGTAGAGGAGAAATAAAGTCTGATGGTTCTAAATTACCTTTGTTTTTTTCTTTTAAGTAATTTTAGACTTACAAAAAGATTAATATTTTTAACAAATACAGCTAGATCAATGTACAAAACAAGAATAATTTTTAATAAAACCTAAGTGCCTTTCCCATTAAAATATTTTGGTACTTTTGTTAAAAATCAATTGATAATAAATGCATAGCTTGATTCTGGATTTTCAGTTATGATCTATAGATATATATACATATATATGTTGTTCTAATGCTACATTGTCTTAATTACTGGTTAACATGATGTCTTAAGTCAGCTACTATAAGCCCTCCAACTTTGTATTTCTTGTTCAAAAGTTTTCTAACTATTCTAGATATAGAATATTCTATTCTATATCTAGATATAGTAGTATTTGTTCATTTTAACAATAATCCTTGTTCTAATTTTTTATAGAAATTATGTTTAATTTATAAATTAATTTTGGTAGAATCTATGTTTTGGCAATACTTAGTATACTAGTCCTTGGATGTATATTATTTCTCATCTCTTTAGATGTTT
>NW_004624777.1:506717-536550 GCF_000247695.1 Heterocephalus glaber
AAAGATACAATTCCCAAAGAGAAATGTAATTGTGTTGTATACCTACAATGTACCAATAAAAGAATTTAATACAAAAAAATAAATAAATAAATAAATAAAAAGAGAGCTGATCTTTTCCATTTAATCTGCAGTGAGCATTCTGCTTAGCCAGAAGCAGAGTAGTGACAGAACTTTGCCTTCATTCTTTGCACCTGTTCCTCTTACAGTTACATACTTGGCCATATGTTTAGATTAGTAAGATATTCATACAATAGTTTTTTAAATGATTTTTTTAAAAACCCAAAGATTGATTTTCTTTTTTCTTTATTTTTATAATACCATGAATCTGAAAATTTCTTACCTTGAGAAATATTACATTTTAAGGGAATTAAGGATAGAATTATCACCTCAGCAACATAATAGAGACTCCGTAAGTGAGTTTCAACTCAATTTGGATAAAATTGCCATCATCGCTCAGTGTGGTTATCCAGAATGTTAAACAAGACTCAGTCCAAGTTTAGGTATTCCAACGTTTATTGCTTTCTAAATAAGTGAAATTCACTCCTCTTGATTTTTATGGTCAACTATTTGTCTGCTAAATCAAACTTGCATGTTCTTAGCCTGGCAAACTTTCTGAGACAAGATTGGCATTTTCTTCACAGCGTAGAGTTAAAAAAGCAAGTGTGCTCCTCTTATTTTATTCTCATCCAGTTCTCACTGGTCTCTGGAGTTCTCTGATTGGTTATCCTGCAGCTCCAGGTTATCTTTGCCTCTCACAAAAGAATTCAGTCCTATTATACAAGGGTGCTTCCTACAATGAGGCCAAGTCTAGGTGCCTGATGGAAAGTAAAGATATATCTATTCATGACCAGCTTTCCAGCTTTACTAAACCATCACTCTCTGATCATATACAGGAGATTCAATGAATACACTCACTAGTGACCCATTTTAAGCCATAAAAATAATGGCAACCCATGCAAAGATATTTGAGGATCAATTTAAAATATCTACTATAAGTTTAGCAAATTTAATAAAACCAGTAACACCAGAGACTGTCTTTTGTGACACATACAAATCACTTTTGTGTTGCAGGTAATTATAATGAAGAATGATTCTCTATATTAAACAATAATAATGGAAATGGTTGAATCACACCAAGCATCTAGACTTCCTATCCTTTCTCATTCTCTAATGGGGCCAGTTGGTCCCTCATTGAAATTCTTTTTCATTGAGACTCCAGAAATAATTATGATTTTGGCTAGGAAATTTAAAGAATCTTTAGAGACTAGATCAACACTGTAGCTAATAATCTCATTAATTTGATGAAGATGTCCCTGGTAATAGGTCAAAGAAAAACTCCCCAGTTTGTAACTGACTTCTTGTCTTATGTTTAGAGCCAATGCTCCTATGGTACATGTTCCACATTCCAGTTTTCTGTCCCTCGACCGTGGTGGTGTTCTGCTTTTGTTTGCAGATATTATTCCTGGAAATGCCCCAAAATTCTGTCATCTCCCAGCTGTCTAGCCTGCTACTTCAGACAAGGTGGGCCTTGTGCCCACCTCCTGCCTACCCAAGACTCTGAACTTTTGCTTCTAAACCTAGGCCTTGCTGAGATGGAACCAGTGATTCATTCAGCTTACTCTGGAAGCTGGTTGATTTTGTGCCAATTATGGTTGTTGGCTACATTCTCTGGATGAATTGTTTTTGTTTTCTCTGTGGAGAAAGTTTGATTTTTCTACCACTATCAGCAGCTGGATGCTTCCTGTGGCAAAAGGTGGGGAAATGCATAATACAAGATACTAGACCTTAGCATCTGCCTTGTTTAAATGCAGTTAAGAAAAGGCAACCTAACAGATAACACTTGAGTTCCATCAAGTTTGGCAATAATGGAATCATTTATGGAAACATGTCTTTAACAATCCTGGGACAGTCTGTCGGATGATCCTGAGTAGTACAAACAGTTGCTCAAAAAGAATCTATCCAAACACCTGGCTAGTAATGCACGTCTCTTCTTACCACAATATCTGTGAATAGACCCATCTACTAGAACTCTGTAAAACAAAGAATATACACAAGAAGGAAAGGAAAGGAGCAATGCAATATAAAGTTGAGCTTTTAAGTAAAATAAATAACAGAACCAAGTAAAATTCCATTTAATGAGATAATTAATATAAATAAGTCTCAATGATAAAAGATTGAATGTTTTAAATATTAAGATAAAATTAATGAGATTTATACTAATGAAAATAAAATCTTGAAATCAGAGGAAAATTAATTTTAAAACATGGACATGAGATGGACAAACAACAAAAAGCTAAAGTTACAAATTAGCAGCAAGCTATGACAACACTGTAAGTAGAGAATGACATCCTTGGAATTAATGATCAATAACATAGAATTGATTTTATGGCAGATTTTAGGTGGTTTTCAAAGACATGGGCTATTCCAAAATCTTTATTTGTTGATGTTAGAAACTGACTCATATAAAATGTGATTTTGATCCATAACATAAATTATATAACTTATATTCCAATTTTTCAGTACTAGGGTTTAACCCAATGTCTTTGCACTGAGCTACACCCCTAGCCATTATTTATTTTTTACTTTAAGACAGGATCTCACTAATTTGCTAAATTGTATAGGCTGGGTTCAAACTTGCAGTCCTCTTGCTTCTGCCTCCCAAATTGGTGGGTTTATAGGCGTGTGCCATCAAAACTGGTTTATGTTGCCAATTTTGATTGCTTAACATTTTCATCATTATAAAAATACTATATCCAAAATTGTGGAAAGATATATTTTTATAATTTCATTAAAATTATTGAGTCTTCAGGTGGTACAAATATTTAAACAGCTTGAAAATATATGATAAATATATAAAGGAAAGATGTGACAATTTGTGTTGTCATTATAAATATATAAAATACTCATTTCATGGCATTTTTACTAGCATTGGGTATGATTATTATTATAAATTTGATTATTTTCACATTTTATTATTAATTTGACATGTAAAGATATCATGATGTATACATTGTGCACTAGAAATATATCACAGGAATTTTCCCTAATTCTTAAAAATTGGAGTAGTGTACCTTATAAACCTAACAAGTACTCCTCCTAAGCAATTCAGCTACTTTTATATACCTAATTAATACATCATAAGTGAAATAATGTAAAAATTTTTTAGTACTTCACTTTTGTTATGGTTTGGATCAAAAACCATCCCCCAAAAGCTCATGTGTTCAGAGGCACAGCTTTCAGAAGGTGGCTAGGTCCCGGGCACCCTAGTTCATAAATGAATATGTACTTTGAAGGTGGGGCTGGGTTGGAGGTAGTAGGTCCCTAGTGGCTTAACATGAGAGAGTATATTCTTGTTCCCGGCCCGTTCCTGTTTCTCTTGGTTCTTTCCAACTCTCTCTGGGTCATGGCTTTCATGAGATGAGCCCCGTCTCTGCCTTGCCACAGACCTAAAAGCAATGCTGCCAGCCAACCATGGGCTAACACGGTACCTCTGAAACCATGTACCAAATTAAACTACTCCACTTTTCAGATATTTTGTCCCAACAACAGAAATGTGATTAGTACAACTTTACAAGAGACAAATTTCACACATTAGCAACATTATGATAACAAGAATGCTATACAGTCATAATTTAGATAAAAGTATTTATTCTATGGCAAGCAGAAACAACTTTAAACTTTTACACACACAAAATCTCCATTAAACCTTAAGACCCCAAATTCATAAAAAAAAAAATGAAGATAGGAACCAAGAACCTTATCACTAAGTATTGAGATTTTTCTGGCCAGTAATTGTAACTGGCAAGACTTGACTTTAAACTTAGGCTATGTTGCATTTAGTTTAGTCAAGGGATAAGACAGCCTTCCTGACGCACTGACTTTCTAGGGTCTCAGTTGAATGATCAGCAGGTTCTCTCCACTCCTGCTGTTTTGAACTCCTAAGTCTCTCAATACTATGCAAGCTCAAGCATCAGCGCTCTGGAAACTTCTCTGTGAAGCTGCCTGGGCTCCTATATTGTGTAATGCAAAATTGAGTATTAGCCAAGACTTAAAGAGCCCTTTATCTGAATTTTTGGGATTCTTTTTCTGAGGATCTCACTACTTAGCAGCCCCTAAAATCCCGTGCATGATGCCTCTGCTCCAGCACCTGAACATCAATCCAGAAAATGACTCCAGACTGAGTTGGGGTGATTCTAAGATGATCATGCATGTTTGTCTGCCCTTGAGGATCTTAGTTTCATGAGGTACCTAAAAAGAATTGCTTCTTTTATTCTTTCCAGATGGATATTTGTGAACAGCATGAAAATAAGTTTGCTGCCACTTATGCCATCATTTCCCTTATGCAAGTTTCTCAGTTTCCTCCTTCTTATGCTCTGAAGTTCTTATTCAGTATAGGCTAGAACTTTTCATTGTAGTCTTTGGGTCATTTTAGTTCTTTTCATATATTTCATCTCTTTCTCTTTGTGCTGAATTCTAGATAATTTTTTTTTACTAACAGTTCATTAATTTTTCTCTTCAACTGAAATCATCATACTAATGAACACATTGATTACATTTTACAATTTATTATAATTTTATCATGGAGTAATTAATTTTATCTCTGCTTAATTATAGACCTTTCATTTTTAGTTTTTATTTTTATTTTTATTTTTTATTTTTGGTTGAGACAGGGTCTTGCTATTTAGTTCAGGCTGGCCATGAACTCACAGTGATCCTCCTGCCTCAGCCTCCCTAGTGGTGGGATTACAGGTGCACAACACCACTTTCAGCTCTAGGCCTCTTACACTTTTCTGCTCTGAGTATTTCTCACTTCATATTTACTGAACATAGTAAGCAAATATAAATTATGTAATAATTTCAAATGAAGAACTGTGGGTTTCCTTCTGCCATCTTTTCTTTCAGCTGGTTCTCGCTCATGGTACTGTTGTTGCATTTGTGCTTGGGTATTTTTTTCCACTGAGCTATTTATTATCCTAGTTATTTTGATTATGTTAGGCATTTAACAAATATCTAATACTTAATTTGTGGTGCATAACTTATTGTTGTGCAACAATGAATAAAACATATAAATCTCCTTGCGTAGAAAAAGTTATATTCCAGTGGGAAAAGAGCCAATAAAAAAACAAATGATCTCACACACACAACATATATACACAGAGTTAATTTGTTAGATTGTGACGTGTGTAAATGAATAAAATATTTAGTTTGAAGGAAGAGAAATAAAATGGTAGACTGCATAGTAAGACAGCAGGCCTCACAAAAGGTTATCAACTCAGTGGCCCTGTGTGATTTCTGGATAAAGTGCTCTATGCACACATGAGCAGGAACAGCAAATGCAAACAGCTTGGGGCAAGAACACATCTAGAGTGTTGAAACAGCAAGGGTCGGTATGGTTAAAGGTGACTCCGTGATTTCTATGGGATAGAGGTCAATATTCAAGACCATGTAGATCACTTAGGAATAAAAGGACAGAGGGACAATACAGGAGGCAAGAAAGGGAAGGCAGTCATTAACAGGTGAGTTGTTTTTTCTTTAATTCTTTTATTGGTACATTGTAGGTATACAACACAATTACTTTTCTCATTGGGAATTGTACCTTTACATAATGCATCTTGGTTCTTATTTTTTCCCCTTTCCTAGCCCTCCCTTCACCCCCTCCACCCTTCCCTATTTACAAAGACTTTATTTCCATTTTTTCCATTTCTCAGCATTTTTCCTTTCCCTTCTTTCCTTTCCCCTGCCCCTCCCACTACCCCTACCCCTTTGGACTTTTTTTTAACAGCTGAGTTTTCAAGTCAGCTGATCCTAAAAGTGGAGAAGCTTAATTGCAAAGAGACCTCTGGGAAATGGAGTTCAACTGAGACTAAGGCACTGGAATATTTGCATAATACTTCCTGTCACTCATTGAAGTCTATTCTCAGAGGCCATTAATTCCTGGCATTTCCAATCTGCTTTCTTGTGGCCAATCATGTCCCATTGCAAGCAAAAGAAAGCCCTGAGGCACAGAAATCAAGGGTCTGGCATTTTAAGTTGGTTCCTGGTGCTCCCTGGAGCACTGATAGCATCTCCCATGCTGCATTCCTGGGAGAGCCAACAGGGCAGAAGTCTGAGGCCCTGAAGGTCATTCCTGAGGTAAGAATCCTTTAAACTCTTTTGAGCATAGGAATTATATGGTTTACATTTAAGCAAGCTCACTTTGACTGCTGCACTGAAAATGTTCCAAGGGGGACAGAAACAGAATCAAGGAGATCATTTAGAGGATGACTGCAATATTCCAACAGAGAGAAGATAAGAGTATCATAAGGGTAAACAAGGTTTGCTAAGTGATGGAATAAGGCTTGAGAAACAGAACTATAAAGAGTGATACTGAGAATTATGGCTGAGTAATTGAAAAAATAAAACTATCATTAACTAAGCTGAAAGAGATTGCTGGGGAATCTCAGACAAAGATAAAGTCCTTCAAGGAGAATTTGTGATTTCTTCTGGCAGATCCTTAGTTCAAGACCACTTAAATCAAGCTCCTGACCTAAGGATTTTGGTTTAACTGGGTAACATCAATTTATGTTGTGGGGTTAGTAAACAGAATAAATTTAGCAGAATATATTTGATTAAAATATATTAAAAGATTTAGGAATCAGGCAGCCCTCAAAATTGGAAGAAGTCATTAGAGCCTCATGTTACCAGTGTGAGCCAGGGTTTTTTTATGTGTTGAACATGGAAGCAAAGCTAAAAAACCTTACTTGATTGGCTACAGGTAGGCATACATATGCCTTACTTGGGTTTGACCTGGTGGAAAGTTCCTTGTTAAGGTTTATTTGGCAGTTTCTAATCGATTAAGCTTAAGTTCCATTTTTCTATTTACCTTGTGATTTGCTAATGTAGTAGTTCAAAGTTCTAGAGCTATTTCCACCTAATATTCTCAATTAATTTCCCTCTCTCCCTTCCTTTCTTCCTTCTTTCCTTGTCTTCTTTTCCTTCTCCTCCTCCTCAACTTCCTCTTCCTCTTCCTCCTCCTCTTCTTTTCCTTCTCCTTCTTATGTTTGGATCACTTTAGGCTTTTGGTTCTGAATGGAATTAGTTTTCTATCTTTTACTTTTGCCAATGTCAAAGGAACCTTCCTTGTAATCTCCCAAGAGATGAAAGAGGACAAGTTATTTCTACTTTACCCTCACCTTGTGCGTGTAGCAATAGAAGTCCTGCTTTATGTGGAACCCTATCTTTGGAGACCTTAAATTCTGTCTTGAGACTTCACAGGTCTTAAAAAGTCATTTAAGTCAAAGTTTAAATTTCCACATTTGTCAAATGCCTTCAAATTAAAGTTGGTTTGGTGCCCAACGTGTCTCAGAATCCCATTTGACCTAGATGAAAAAATATATTTTAAAAAATTTAACTAACATTTCCAATTTTTTACAGGAAAACAGCATGCCAAATTCTAGATTCATCTTCTCTGTATGTCATTGACCTTTTAGTAAATGACAGCTTTCCATTACTCTTTCATTGAAGGAAAAATAATTATTTCCAAATCTATTGTAAATGCTGGCAAATCAAGCCCGAAACCACACTTCACTGTTAATTCCATGAATTATTATCTGAGAAAAAATTCAGGCAACATTAAGGCTCCAAGAAAAACTATTTACATAAAGAATTCCCCTACAAGTTGAAATTGTAGGTAGGAGAATAATTAAGAGTTCAGACTCTCAACCAGACATTCTGGGGTCAAATTCTCACTCTACAATTTATGTGTATATAATCTTCAGCAAGTCACTTAACCTCACTAAATCTGTTTCCACCGATGTAAAGTAGGATTGTAAGAAATAAATAAGGCATGTACATAACTAAGCATCCTGCCTGGTACAGAGTAAGTACTCTAGCAATGACAGCCCTTGTATTAGGTTTCTACTGCTGTAATAACAAATTACTACAAACTTAGTGGCTTGAAACAACACACATTTACTTTTTTTATTGTTCTGTAGGTTAGAAGTCCAATAGAGGTCTCACTGGGTTACAATCAGGGTGTCAAAAGGGCTGCATTCCTTTCTGGAGGCTGTAGGAAAAATCTGTAAGGACCCTGGCTGCTTTCCTGTGCCCCCAGATCCCTTCCTCCATTCAGGGGCAGTGGAATTCCTCTCACAGGGCAGCAGAGTTCTCAGAAGTTGAGAGCTGCTGTCTCATTTGAAGGACACATGTGATTAGACACAAGATAATATCTCCATAAAAGGGGCTGAGCCTTAACCTCTGCACCTCAAAGTCGTTTTGGCAATGTAAGGTGTATTCACAAGGCCCTGGAATTAAGATATTGATATATTTGGGGGACCATTATTCTGCCCACCACACTCAGGATTATTACTAAATCTACTCAGCAAAATGGCTACAAAAAGTAAAATTGAGATAGTGGTCTGTAAGAAGAAAAAAGAAATGAATTTTGACAGGGGAAGGATGGGGCCTTAATTAAATTTTCTTAATCACCAAAACCATTGTGTTGGGGTGACCCACATCCTTGGGCATGGTGTTCACAGTTCTTTTCCTCTTGTTTTCTCTTCAGATCACACTGCATTCTCTGTAGTAACTCTTTATTAAGCCAATGTTTTATGATGATTATTTGAAATTGATTTTGGCTACTCAACAAAACCCCACCAAGTTAATCACAGAAAAATGTAGTTCTGAGTCAAATCATAGTATGCTAATTTCTTTGCTTTGGAGTACATTGATTTCATCTATTTCCACAAATTCTTATTTTATTAACATATATGCTTTGGTTGGATAGATCAATCATTTTGTTTCAAATGAAGTTTTAGTGACATGAGCAAATAATGAATATTATAAAATTTTAGTGAGACCTTGTGCTATACAGGAAGACTTGAATAACTTGGATTGGTGCAGAAAGAGTAACACATTCTCCACGATTTTTTTTTCCCTTAAATCATTTGTAAGTCTTCCACCAAATCCATTTGGAATTAAAATAACCTACAAGGACGGTGAATCACACATTATTTGTCACCACATCACCTTGCAAGAGGTCACTCAGAAACAGTTTGGAGACCAAAGTCTTCCTCATACCAAGAGTGATACCTGGGTATACCCAGGTAAAGGCTGGGGGCAGCAGGATCGTAGATTGTATTGCTATCTCCTGCCATGAGAACACTACAAACTGTAATGCTAACAATTTTTGAAGCTTCACACTTTGAAGCATTTTATTCCTTTCCCTTCTCTAGTCCTTTCTCTTTAGAAAGGAATTTGTGTTTGTATGTGTGCCACACATACACACACACACACACACACACACTCTTAAGGCAGAAATAATTATCTAATGACACCTCTTGATCTATGCTGTCTTTCTTTTGATAATGATGTTGATATTTCCAAATGAAAGAATCCTCATCCTTACTCTGTATCAAATATCTAAAACTTAAATATATTAACATTATGTTTTTTGAACATGTTTAATTATACTCCTACCTAAAGTAGAATCTATAGTATTTTCCAACACCTGATTAAGGTGTAGAAATCTAGGCTGATGGTATGGTATCAGTTTTTAAAAGTAAGAATATGAAGAGCCAGGCATGATGACCTCAGAAAGAACAGTATAGGTTATTTTTTAAATAGATGTAATGATTACTTTTATGTGTCAAGTTAATTAGAGTAAAGAATACCCAGGTAACTGGCAAAATGTTATTTCGGGGTATCTTTTGAGAGTGTTTCTGGAAGTAGTTAGTATTAGAATCAGTAGACTGATCTACCCTGGCCATGTGGGTAGGCACCATCCCTTATACTCAGAGAAAAAGAGAGAGAAAAGGTGAATTCACAATCTCCACTGATCTGGCACATCTGACTTTTCTTGCTGTGGGGCATTGGGACTCCCCATTCACTGGCCTGAGGTTACAGACTGACAGTTACACTGTTGTAGATTTTTTTGTGTAGGTTTAAAGAAAAAAATAAATAGAATAAAGAGTTCCTGTCTAACCCATAACTAATTTCCCCTAATATTAATACCTTAAAACAGAGTACTGTATTTATTATAATTAATAAACTAACATTGGTACATTACTATTAACTGATGTCCATACTTTATTTAAATTTCTTCAGTTTTTATCTAATACTGTTTTCTTTTTCCATGATCACATCTGAGACATCATATTATTTTTAGTTGTCATGTCTCCTCTTGGCTGTCACACTTTCTGTCTTTGATGTAT
Organism: Heterocephalus glaber; assembly: GCF_000247695.1. The sequence continues at coordinate 516,908 of NW_004624777.1, forward strand.
ATGACTGTGACGGTTTTGAGAAATATTGATCAGACATTTTGAAGAAAGTCCCTCTACTAGGGCTTTTCTGGTGATTTTTCTTGTAAGTAAGCTGGGATCATACATTTTGGGGAAGAAGACAACAAAAAACAACAGTTCATCATATAATCTCAAGGGCATTACTACCACAGGGACGTATCCTGTTGATGTTAATTTTGAACTCCTTGCAGATATAGTATTTGCCAGCTTTTTCCACTGGGAAGTTATATCTTTTTTCTCCTTGTCCACACAGTTCTCTTTCAAAACTGCTGTATACAGCTTACATCTCCATCTCTTTGAGAGCAGAGTATATGAAGTATTTAAAATCCTGAGTGGGATATTTATCCCCTTGTCATTTATTTATTATTTAACGAATCCTTTACTTACATCAGTGTAGTCTCATGGATAGTTATTTTATCCTTTGAGTTAAAATCCAGTGCCACTTTATGTATTTTTTCTCCATTTTGTTTTAGGTTCATTGGGATCCCTTTCACTCCTCTCCTATGTTCCTCTGACATAGTCACATCATTATCAGTTTGTTGAGTTGGTTGGTTGGGTGATTGATTGTTCAGTTAGCCAGATTTGGTTTGGTTTGGTTTGGTTTGGTTTGGAGCACTTCTACATTTTCTGGCACTGCAAGATACTTAGGATCATATTGCATATTTCCTATACCAGTCTTAGAAACAATTGTTTCACAAAAGATCCCTGATTCTTTCTCTTGAGGAATGCTTTTAGAAACTATGATATAGGCAATAGGTACACTCCTTGCTAGCAAGGTGTCATTAGTTCTAGATTTCAGCTGACACCTCATTGAAACATGTGTATATGTGATAACCCCTTGACATACACTCATATCTATATTTATATCTATATCATCTATAGCTATATCATCTATATCTATCAATATTTGTATATCTGTATTAATCTCCACAAGTTTATGCTGATGTGTCAAAAGCTAATTCATTAGCACATGAATCATCCTAATCCCCTCTCCTTGCTCATCTCTGAACTCCTTCAATTGCATCTCATTACCTACCATCTATTTGCTTTAATTGATCAATTACAGTACATATTAACAGTATTAGTACTGTTAATTTACACCTCTATGCAAAACAATTTTACCAAGTAGAACACAGAACATGTATGTATTTCTTATGCCTTTATTCTTATGGACTCTGCTCATTTCCAAATTTATTTAGAGAATATCCCTCTATTTCCTTTACTGAGGTTCTTTTATATGTTCAATTGATCTCCTAAATGATTTCTTAAATATTTGTATTCATTTAATTTTATTTATTGTGCTGTTATGTTCCATATGTTTTGACAAACTCATACATAGTGTCATGTATTCATCATTATATTACCATATAAAATAGTTTCACAGACCTCAAAATCCCCTTGTGATTTACCTGTTGAACTCTACCCTTTTCTGAATCCCTGATGATCACTGTTTTTTTTTTAATAGTATTTCTATAATTTTTCCTTTTTCTCTGTGTCACAGCATTGGAAACATACAGTATTTTGCCTTTTGAGACTAACTTCTTTAACTTAGCTATATGCATTTAAGATTCACCCATGTCTTTTCCTGGGTTATTAGCTTATTTCTTTTTATATAGAGTCCATTACATAGATTACAACAGTTTTTCACCTATTCCTGCATCTTATTTGCTTCCAGTTTGGGGGTACTATGAACAAAGATATTATAAACAATCATGTTCAGATTTTTTATGTGAACATGTTTTCAAATCAGTGAGTTTTTAGGAGTATCATTGCTGGATAGGATAGTTTAGTTGTACAAAACAAAACAAATAAAAACATGAAAAACTGTCTTTCAAAATAGCTATATGATTTTGGATTCCCTCTAGTAATAAACGAGTTCCTAAGACACCAAATCTTCAACTGCAAAAAGCATGGCCCATTTCTTGACTTAACAATTCTAATTAGGTTTGCAGTGGTATCTCATTTTAATTTCAATATTTAATTATTTAATAGAAAATGGCTTGTAACATTTTTTTCATGAGCTTTTTTTGCAATATGTTCTTTGCTGGGGTGCTGGTTCATATCTTCTGCCCATTTTTAAAGATAAGTTGTTTTGTTTTCTTATTGCTAAGTGTAAGTGTGGATCCAAGTACTTTAACAGATATATGTCTTGTATATATTTTTCCAGTCCATTACTTCTCTTATTCTCTGAATAGCGTCCTCACCAGGGTAGAAATTTTTAATTTTAATATAGTTCCAGCTAACCAATTTATTCTTATATGCAACATGATTTTCCATGTTGTATCTAAAACTTACTAATGAATCAAAGTCACTTAAATTTTTTCTTACATTTCTACTAGAAGTTTTACAACTTTCTGTTTACAAAATTTAGGTATATAAACATTTTTTGAGTTAATTTTTGTGAAGGATGTAAAGTATCTGTCTAGCTTCTTTTTTCACATATGAAACTTGATTATTTCAAGAACATGTGTTAAAAACTGTCCTCATTCCATTGAATTGTCTTTGCAACTCTTTCAAAAATTAATTGGCTATATTTACATGGGTCTATTTCTATTCTGTTCTGTTGATCTGTGTGTACATTCTTTTAAAGAGTATTACTGGTTTGATTACTATAGCTTTATAGAAAGTCTTGAAATCCAGTAATGCAAATCACCCAACTTTGTTATTCTTCTTTAATATTGTGTTAGCTAATGTAAATCTTTTGCCCTTTTTTTTGGTAAATTTTAAAATCAGCATGTCAAGTAGTTAGGTAGGATTTTAAATGAAAAATTGACTATATCAAGTTGGGAAGAATTGACATTTTAACAATATTGAGTCTTCCAATCCAAGAACATAATTTTTTCTCATTTATTTGGATATTCTTGGATTTTTTGGGAGCTTTCATAGTTTTTTGTATTTAGATACTTTATATATTGTATTGGATTTTACACCTATTTAATGGTTTCATCATTATCATAAATAGTATTTTATTAAAATCTTTTGATTTAAATTGTTCATTACTTCTAAAAAATTGACTTTTATAAATTGACATTGTATTCTGTGACTGTGCTATAACTGCTTATTAGTTTTAAGTTTCTATTATTGCTAGGGACTGGGGCATGTAGAGTTTGTAAAGTGCTTGCTGATGAGGTACAGGATTTTTTTTCATTCTGAAATGTCTGGAAACAGATGAAGATGATAACTGTATAACCATACATAATTTAGTAAATTTTCCAAAAACACCAAGTAAAACAATATTAACCATGAATTTTATAGAGGTGAATTATATGTCAATTTAAAAATCCATTGGTAACTGCATTTTAAAAATAAATACATACACCACAGGCCTCTTTAGCTAAAAGCCATTATCTTTCTCATTGATGAAAAATCAAGGTTTTAATACTGAAGGTAAGAAAAAGTAAGGGTACCCTCCAACTCCCTGACTTCTAACAGTGTTGGAAGTTTCACCCAGGAACTCTAAGCTAGATGAAATACTGAGCTGTAACAAATGGAAAAGAAAGAAGAAAAAGTATCTATTTTATTTGTAGACAAGAGATCATATATACAAAGTCATAAAGATCATATATACAAAGTCATTAAGTAAATTACCAGAAAACAAAATAAGATATTTTAATTTTTACTTATAAAAATCAATGACCTTTATATATGAAAATTGAGTTAGAATAAATGATGAAATGAAAAATTTCATTTATGATAGCAATGAAGTTCACAGCTAGTTTTAAACTTAAGAAATGTCAAAGCATCTATGAGGAAACATGTAAAACACTCCTTAAAGAAAATTCATAGTTTTCAATGAATTAAAAGGTATATCATGTAGAACATGAACAGAAATCTAAACCATGTTTTAGTTAAGAGTCAATACACAAAAAAGTTATATTAATCTTATCCTAGTAAGAATGTCATCATTTATTGAAACCAGTCAAGCAAACTAAGAAATTATTGGGATGAAAAGAATTTCAAAAAGGAAGAGAAGTTTCTGGAGAAGAGAAGCATTTTCAGTTTTACTATATATTATGCATACATTAAAATCCATAGAATTAAAATCATATGGTGCAAACCTATAAAAAGGTTTTTTAAATTGAAACAGCCAACGTATGTATGATGGATTAAAGTATGCTAAAGGGGCATTTCACATCATATCATAGGGATAAATATGGTGTTGGGATACTGGAAAAACTTATGGAAAAGAACCAATTGAAAACTGTTCCTGGCTCATATGAATGGGTAAAAGGAAAATATACAAATCATAAACACATAAGTAAATTCCTTCATAAATCGAAAAATATGAAAAATGACTAATATAAGAAAGCTATCAGTATTTAATAAAAAGAAAAATTTGATTATTGAAAAATAAAAACAAAAACAGGGAGATGAAGTTGTGTGATATAATCTAGTAGCATACACACCTGAAAAGAAATCTTCAATTTATTCACTCATATTATTAGTGATAATATTGTTTTTCTGAAAAATGCTGTAGAAAGTAAGATAAAGTACTAATGGATGAAAACATTTAGAGTAAGTAGATTTGATAATTTTTAAGGCTTCATAAATTTTTAATGGTTCATTTCATGTATATGGTTACATTACTAACATTCCATTTTGAAGTAATTTCTAAATTAGTAATAATAAATTATTATTATTTTGGATGAGTGTTTCATTTTATTTCCTAGCAGATTATTGCTGATATGAATATATATATTCATATATACGATATACATATACACACATATGTGAAGAATGTTGATCATCCCATTTTATTAAGCACTCACTAATTTTATTAATTTCTGCTCTTTTTTTTTTGGTACCAGGGATCAAACTCAGGTCCTTGCGCTTGCACAGCAGGTGACAAAACCACTGAGCTAAATCCCCGGCCCAATTTCTCCTTTTTTAGGATTTTAGTGGGGCAATAAATAAACCTGTTTATATAAACTGTTCTCTACAGTTTAGAACCAGCTAAAATACAGGCACAAGAATGAGATGAGCTAAACACTAGCTGATCAGTTACTAATTCAGTACGCATCAGCTACTAATCCTTTATGCCTGAATGAGACTTTCTACTCGGAAAGTCTTACCCAGGTACACTGACTTTGTGGTTGAGGGTAGACTAGAATATAAAATCTGTATAGGCAAACACATGGAAAACAAGGGCATAGTGGAAGATTACCTCATCCTTCCAGCTTAACAAGTTTTCTGTAAAGATATGAATGAAGAAGGAAGACAGACAGAAGTCAGGAGGTTACTGTTATAGGTGATGCCTTAATACAAAAATCTCAGGCCAAGAGAATGAAATGGCTTCCTAAAATGTTGAATTTTCTTCAATAGTTCAAAGAGCTAATCAGCTTTCTGCCAAAAATATGTTATACATATATATTGTTTATCATAAATACATTGTATATTATAAATATATATTATAAACAGAGTCTGGAAATAAACTCTGGACTATGGATTGAGAATGTACATCAAACTAGAACCTGAGATGATTCATAAATGCATCAAAATGCCAGAGATACTGGCTGTCAGCAGTGCAAATAAGAAAGATACCAAGTGTTAGTATTTGGTTCCTGCATGACATGAGAAAGTCTCCAGTGATTTTAGCTGTAAGTGACATTTTTAATTATTTTTAGGCAGATACTATTCACTCTGTTATGTTTGATTAGAAGGTAATAAGAATTTTTATTATTCTATATTTGTTTTCTTAGGAGTAACTGTTGGATCTGGCTTTTAGTTCACACTCTACTTACTAATTGCATAATCTTGGATAAGTTATTCAACCACAGCAGCTCTCTTTCTTCTGTTGTAAAATGTGAAGTCATCATGTGCGGTCATTTTGATGATATAATAAGATAATACTTATAAAGCATTTATTAAAAATGCAATAAACAAAATATTAACTATTATAAGCTTGTTTAACAATAAATGAACTTAAAATCTACAGATCCATTTTGGTTTCTTTTCAATCTTTTTATTTCATCCTGTTCCTTTATGTCATCTGTTGTGCCCAGATTTCGAGGTCCCCAAAGACCACCAAGGAGCCGATTCCGATGTAAACACACGAGGGTCCTTTATTCAAGCTCAAGCAGGGACTCCCAACCGTCACCGCCACAGCGGGTCAAGATTGAGAGCCCCGACTCCAAATCAGCAGGGGTTTTTACAGTGGTTACAGCAAGGTTCTAGATTGGCAATTAAACCTGATTGATTGTGCCTTGCGCACCCAAGCTGCAAACGGTTGCTAACTACTGATTAGCTGTTGCTAGGGGACGGCTGAACACTATCACATGAAGGTGGTCAAAATACATCTTGTGGTTTTTCTTAGAACTGAAATTTATGCCACCAAATTTTAGAATGGAGTCACTTAGGTCTCACATCATCCACTTTCATCATCCCTTCTCTAAACAGCTTTATAAATCTTAAGACCAGTCATCTAGTTTTACTTTATCATTCTGGAAACATCAAGCAGCTCCTCTAGTTTCTTCATTTATTTCTTTCGATAATGTTTTCAGAGATCTATGCACCTCTGACACTGTAGGACAGTAGTGGTGAGTGTATTGCGCACATGTTATTGTGTTTTTATTTTAAGACAAAAGATGTTAATGTAAGGAGTTTTGCTAAACTAAAATCTCAGTATTCAGGTTCAATTGCAGTGTTGGCACTTAGTGATAAACAAGTGGGTTTGGGGTTACAGTTGGACACTCCGTCTATATAAAAGGTTTGCCATCATTGCTATGGGCTATAGCAAACCTCTTCCCTTTCTCCTGCTTGCTTGCTAAGAGTTGGAACCTTGTTTTGATTTAGAGCTGAAGGCATCAACTGACAGCCAGTGGACTTATCTGGCCTCAGACTTCTTTTATTTCCATCGTTTATTGCTCTCCTATGCACATTTTCTCCACCCAAGTAAAAGTCAGTTTAATTATTTTCTACAATACACAGTGAGTCATGTAAATTTAGTGGAGTGATGAATAAACTCAGAACATAAAATCTTCACAAATATCTATGAGAATATGATGGAAAATGTTACTTTCTCCCAAGAAAGCACATCTATTTCAATTACATGATCTTTTCCTTTTGTGTTATTTACTCTAAATTTGTTTCTCAATTTTGAGTATAATTCTGAAATGGACAGAAGAGTGAAATCATCACATCTTATTTTCCGGAATCTGAGATTGTACAAATCCTGGAATGTAATTGAGCATCTGAAATACTACACCACAATCATGGCTTTGCTTTGCTTTTTGCCCCTGAGTGATATGTGGCTTAAGATTTTGTTTGGAGTCTTGCAATTTTATTTTCTTATTTAGAATAGCTGTTGACTAAATATAAATCATAGAGATGAGGCCTTGCTGTAATTAGATTTTAGTTGGATTTCTATGTCCATTTTGCATTTTTCAGATTTATATATTTTTTTAATGACCTATGGTTTTTTTTATGATCTCAAAAATTTTTTTTCACATCAAAAGACTTTAAATATAAAATTAGATCTGGAAAATAGAAAAAAACATAATGTTTTGCAGGGTACTAACATAATCTTTCTTACAAGAAAAATCCCTTTCAGATGTCACTAAAATAAAAAACAGATCCCCCTATGCATCACTAGATAAATGAAAAATAGCCTTCAGGATAAGAATAAGAAACCCAGCAAAAGGCAAGTCCAGGGACATGCATGTGCTCCACTGGCATAACCCCTTTCTGGGTAGATTTTAGAAGATCACAGACAACTAGTGGTAGACGAACCCCATAGAGATTAACTTCACATTTTCCAGGTGGGAGAACTGTGAGACAAAGAAGCTAAATGATTGTCCAAGCCTTTAAGGCCAAGGCCTCAGGATCTTACCCACTCTTTCTTACACTAAACCATTCTACCTCCTACATTTCTAATTTCTATCTTTATAAATTTCTTTTTAAAAGGAAGTAGCATTATAATCAAGTAAGGAAGCTGCTGATCAGAATATTCACCTTCATTTCTCTAACTGATAGAACATTTCAGATAATAGCAATGGTTAAGTAAAAACAAACATCCTTGGAATGAAAATGATACATCTGTTTATTCTAGCATGGGATAAATTTAATTTTGTGATTACAAAATTAATCAAAACTAAAACTCTTACTATGAGTTTATTTCTAGCTCATCAAGGATGAACTACAAAAACAAAAGTGCAACCTGTGCTAATACAATCTTTTTTTTTTTTTTTTTTTTGCTATCGGGAATAGAATTTGGGTCCTTGCTCTTGCGCAGCAGGCAGTGAAACCACTGAGCTAAATCTCCGGCCCAATACAATCTATTTAACTGCTGTTACTCTCAAATAATTTTATCATTTAAGTATATGCCTGTTCACTTGTGAGTGTCCTATAGGATCTAACTTTATTAAGAAGACCCCTATCCTATAAGATACCCTAGAACGGATCTCTGAGTAGAACTAATAAACTCTTATTACAAGAAGTACACCAGTAGAATACAACCCACAGGAATATTCTCATGAAATTTTTTCAAGGAGCAGATTATTAGCTATCTGTAGAGTTCAAAATAAGATAACTTCTTTATGTGCTGGAAATATTAAGTCATCACTACTGTTGCACTCAAAAATTTGCCCTGATTCAATGAAATTGGTTTTCCATCCACAGACCTTCAGGAAGATTCCTGAGTTCCAAAAGTAGATGTTGGATCAATATTTTTTTAATTGTGAAAGATTTTGGAATTGGAATCATGTGTTATTTTGTTTCCAGAGAGCTTCACACACAACCACAGCCTTTAACTTTAATAATGTATTTCTAACAATACCTTGAAAGTCAGTGTTCAGTCTTTGTCCATTAAACATTTCCTCATTGGAAAGTCTTAGAAATTGTTATTTGCATGAATTAGGCATGTGGCTTATATAAAAAACAGTAATAGCTAAAAGAATAGGTATAGATAATGGATTATATAAGTATACAAATTTACCAAAAAAAAAATCTTTCTTAACGGTAAACAAGAAAAAATGGGAATGGGAAAGTTTGTTTTGTTTAGTGTGTATAGAGTGTCTGTTCAACAATATATTCATGTGTGCAAAAAGAAATTAGAAAAATCATCTAAATTGTCTTAATGGTTTTAATGTATAATTTTGTTTTTATTAAAATGCAAACATTTCTGATAGGATGTTCTTGCAAACTTAATGGACTGGTGGTAGTAAAGATTCACTTTTCACCCAGTTATTAACTGATCTGGATTTGAAATCATTCAGCTCAATTTTGGGAAACAACATTGTTTAAAACACACTTTGACTTTTTGTTTTCGAATAGATTTTATTAAAGACTTGATAAACAGAGAAGCAGAACAAAGTGAAAATTATGCTAGCAAGATTGTTTGGCAGCAAATATCAATTCTCACTTGTTAAGTGTTTTGGACATCACAACCAATAATGCCTATCTAAAATCTAACTGCTTTGAATGGACACCAACAAATTACTTAGACATTAAAAGATTTCCCCTTGAATGTGTTTTGTAGTTATCTATGCCAGCTTCTCATCAAACTCTAGTTAGAAGTCATGTTGTGCAGCAGTTGCTATGGGTGAACTTCTCACTAGTATTCTGTTGCCTAAGGATGTGGACCACTGTGATGTGGACCACTACAAAATCAACTTAGGGACTTCTATAATGACAGCTCCCATTTTATATCCTCACAAACTGAATCTATACCTAATTTTCAATTCCCTCCAGAATAATAATTATGGATTGCTGTCTTTGATATGACAGATCTTAAAACAGGGAAATTGTTATTAATCCATTGCAATAATAGAGGCTATTCTTAAGAAATTTAAATCATACAAAAGGTGTATGACAATCATTTTTAGCTAAGACCAAAAATTATGCATAAAAACCACTAAAACAGTTTTAATGATCTTACAAATTTTTTTTACAAATATGAATAAACTGTTGAATAAACACTTGATACATACTAAACAAATCAAAGTCCAATGTTACTATTATTTCCTTTTCGCCCACAATTATAAGGAGAATTCAGCCTAATTTCTATTCATTATTAACTATCTTACTTAAAGTAAAATGAGTTCTCTTGGAATAATCTGAAAGAGGGCTTCTAACTGGCTTTTACTTTATTCCATAATGTTTTAGAGCTTATAAATTCAATCATTTTCCCCAAGTTTTTCATTTTATGTTTTTGGAGGAAATTTGTACTATGACTGTGGTTACTTAAGGAGAGCAAAGAATGTTAAGAAATTTAACTCAGCCCACAAATGACTGCCTATTTCATCCTTTGTATATCTTCCTCATTTTTGTCTTCTTATTTTTGTCTGGCATGCTTTCCTGGACTACCAATAACATTATCATGAGTTTTCCATTATATAAACACACATTCAGGACATTTCCAGATATTTGGTCAAAGCACATGCAAAAGCAGCTTTTGTATTGAAGATAACTCTCTTGGTGGCATAGATTTCTCACAGAAACCTGTTCACTAAGAGTTTCTTCACTTTAAAACTCAGCTGTCACTCTGTTATTGGGTATTAATCCTTTTTAGGTTCACAATTTTTAAATGTCTCTTCTCAAAATTTCTATATCACTAAAATATTCTGAAATAAACTAAGAAATCTCTCCAACAAACTGTGTGGTTGAAAACAGGGTCTTCATCTTAAATTACTTTATCCTTCCCAGACAAAGAGCTTAGCACTTAGTAGGCACTGGAGTAATAATTGTTGAGTTAAGCATGACTACTTAAAATAAATTGATAGACTTCTAAAGGTCGACATCAAACAGCCTACCTGTAGTAATGCTTATGGTTCTCATTGAATCTGTCAAGACAATAGGAAAGAAGCCATACCATACATGTGAACATATGATCAGGGACTATTAGGTGCTATTTACTCATACAGATGAACTCTTCCCAAGATGTACATATGGTTACACTGAACAAAAACAGAATGAGATTGCACACCAAATGATCATGCAAATGTCTTAGTGCTGACACACGGCAGTGTCTGGTTACAATCACCAACTGCAGAACAGAGCTGTTCTTGAAGGGTGTGGTGTGTCTTAGATAATTTTTCAGTGCTTGCTGGTGACAATGGATTTTCTGCTTCTTTTCGTCCTCATCTATTTCACTAATTCTGTTCTAGCCCCAGATGTCTGGTCCCTGTAAAGGGATGGAGAGGGCAAAGTGCAAGAGCTAGGGCAGTCACTTCAATTTATCATCCCTTAGGACCATTTGAGAATTCCCATTGAAAGGAAGGAGATTGAATGACAATTTAATAAGGGTTTTTTGTTTGTTGGTTTGCTTTTTCCATTTGCTTTAAATAGAGAATTTCAAGCTATATTATTCTCATACAAGCACATTCTGTCACATAATTAAATTTAAGATCACCCTTTTTGGTTAGGACAGATAGCAGTCTTCTTACACTCTATTTTTCAACAACTGTTCTCCATTCAGTAAGAGAAAACCTCAGAGAGCAATTAGTCCTGATTTTCGGGTCCCCATCTCCTCTGATTGGTCATTGAGTAGTCCCCCATGCATAATAAGTGTATCCCCTTGATTACCTTCTTGTTGGGAAAGATGCACACTCTGTGGGAGGTATGGTCCTTGTGGCCTTGTCAAATCCTGGTCCTAGACCTCTTGAATATTCACAGAGATAATAAAGAAAAGAGTGTCTGCTGTCTCCTTTTAGTCCCAAAGATGAATCTCTACTCAGAGCCCGCCTCACTATGATGCTTTATTTTGTTCTTTACTGGTTAAGTATAATATCTTATCATGGAATTTTGTAAATCACCATTTTCACTGGAAACTCTTTTATTTTCATGATTTTTTAAAATACACTAGAGATATTTTATGAAAAAAACCATGAAACTCATACTTCACAAGCCTTAGAAATATATTTAACATTGTACCAGGTAAGAAACATGATTCCCCCCCCACACACACACTTTCTTAACTTTCCAGCTTTGTATTTTTCTGGGAAACATATGCCAGCAATTTATTGTGTTTTCAGCAACCTCTGTTGAAAAGTTTTGTGATAATCCTTATATAGGTTTTATTTTCACAGAATAAAGTCTGCACACAAATTCCCTCTGTTTAAATTTATTAACTAATCATGTTCTCTTCATTAATGTGCATATGTACATTTATTTTCCTGGGGGAAAAAATGTGTCCTTTCCACAAAGGAAACACAATGCGTATTTCTCATAACAGTCTTGTGTACTGATTTTGCAAAAAACTATTTGAGCAGAAAATGCCCTCCTTTCTACTACCAGTCAGGACAGTACATCTCATGTCTTGGTTCTTCCCACACAGTTAATCTCAAAGGCATTAGTGGAAGGAAAATAACAGATGGACAACCCTTTTGTTGACGGTGTTTTTCTTTCTTTTTAAGTGGGAGTGCATTGTAATCTGTTGCAGAAAAAAAAGGGAGGGAAAAGCAACTAAGCACCTTTTTCTCCCCCAGATGAGCTGTAAGCATCCTTTTTGCATGTGCTTTTGGTTGCTAGTTCAGCTTTTCTTGCAGAGGTCAGCAGCAGGTCATTTGGTAGAATGTTGGTAATTTGTAATAGGTGTTTCACAAATAGAGTCCCTCCTTGTCCACTGAACTTCAAACACAAATAAGAATGGAAAACATTGAAGTCAAAAGTCATGTGCAAAATGAAACAGCCAAAAACTTTTTAAGCATCTGGTGTTAAAAAATTTATTGAGCAGATCGATTTTTACAGTGCACTCCTTGCTTTTATTCCCTCTTTCTGTACACAAATTCATCATCTAGATTAAAAAGCATAATTTTAAGTGAACCATCTTGTTTATATTACAGTACATGAAATAGGTAGACCAAGGTTTATAATCTCACCAAGGCTATTGCTCTTTTGATACAAAACCAGATCTTATTGTATTAATTCTTCCCAAAAGTCAAAACAGCATTGCTAGAAATATTTAAATATAGAGTAATGACATATCACTAATGGTACTTACTACAAGTTAAAAATAAATACTGATTTCATTATGTAGAATGACCAGGGGAAAGGTTTTAAAAAGAAAGATATAGCCCAGATGAAGCAAATAAATATATGTATTTTGTGATTAATTATTCCCACAAATAATGAAAAATTTCACACAACTAGTTCCCTTAAGAGAGAATATGCCAAATAGATTCAAATGATTTGCTATGGTTTCAATACTAGCAAGAAATAAAAAAGCTGGCACACCTGGATATCAATATGTTGCCTACTGATTGTACGCATAGCTTTACATCATTCTCTGAAAACCTCGGATAGGAAATGATTGAAGTATATAAAATCTCAGACTGAGTTACTGTAGCAGCATATTTATATTCTAATCTATCACAGAAGTTTCAGAGATTTTATTAACACACTGGTTTTTCCCTGATTCAAGTGAAGCTAAGTACATTATTATTTTATTTAAATGTAAAAAGTCTTTGGTCATCTTATGTAAAATATCAGTAATAGACAATAAAACCAGATAATTCTTATTGATTATTCCCCCATGACAGATACTATGCTAGAAACTTCATTCATATAAACTTAGTCAAAGAACAATGTGTACTTTGTAGTCCCAATGTATATTCTTAGTTTATGGATAAAGAAATTAAGAAATCTATTTAAATTTCAAAGGTAATCTGTAGAGGAACTGGCTCTCCTTCAACTAAACTTCATTTATATAATCTTATTCAAAGAACAGTGGGTACTTTGTAGTTCCATTTTATTATTCTTAGTTTATGGATAAAGAAATTAAGATATCCATTTGTTTCAAAGGAACTGCTTCTCCTTCAACTTTTCTAAAAGAGAAATTATAAGAAAATTTTCTTATTCTTTCTTCCATACAAAAGTAGAACAGTAGTATAGTGGCTCTCCAGAAAGACTGAGGCTTGAAAGAATAAAGTTGGAAATTAGCAAGAAACAACTCTGAGCTACATGCAGAGCTGGCTGCTGTGTCACTTACAATTCCATTCTTTGAACTAATGGTTTACAAAATTTTCATGATCCATAGCATACAATACAGTATGTATGCTGAGCCTGCACACTTGCATGTACACATAAACTGTATCATTGAAATCTGTTTTATAAAGTAATTCTTGGACTTAAGTGATACTTTCTTATGATATTTTGTTTTGTTCTCTTATATTTAATTGGTAATGTTCATTAAACTTAACTTCAACTACCTTTATTATTTTATGGTCAAAACTGAAAAATTAGTGATATAAAATTCAGAGTATATTATATCTGTGTACTTTCAAAAGAGCAATGAATAACCCTCTTTCCTAACAATCATGCCTTTTTATCAATGAAGAGTAAAGTATATAAAGCTTTGAAAAACATATGTTTAATATTTTTAGGAAGTAAAATCAATGAGTATTATTAGATTTTGTATATTACATATTATACCATCCAAACAAAGAAAATACACCTTGACAAAACAGACGCGTGATTGTATCTTTCCCCCATTTGCAAGTCTTTTCGTGGACTGTAGAACAATATTTAACCTCTGTTTCGTAGAATACAAGATCATCATACTTTAATTCCTAACTACTACATACTGACTTCCATCTTTCTTTCAGATTTGGCCCCTTTCTCAAACTAAGCAGTGCCCAGCACCCATGAGCTATCCTGAATGTTCACGGGCTATCATGTGCTTCCCCATTTCCCTACAATGTGACAGGTCAGATCTCAGCTCAAATGCTATCCACTCTATGAAAATTCCTTTAAGTCCTACTAATCTCACTCCCCATATATGCATCATACAATATAATCATTTGTCTGAATATATCATCTTGCCACTGCAAATTTCAAGGGGGAAAAAAGGGCAGTAGGCAACTTTTGATGTAAAATACTTTTCATTGATCTTTTGGGATTAAATACAATTCCAAAATTGAAACATTAATGAAGTCTATATCTTTTCAGTGATAAAGAAATTATAATTTTTACACGTGTTTCTTTAGACATGTGACATTAGAAAAATGGAATATTGTAAAAATAATCATTTTCTAATAATTCTGTTGTCTCCATTCGGTACTAGACTCTGTTGTTGGCCCATCTGCAACACCATACCAGTGGTGCACAATGCCTTCTTTACTATGAATATTGGCTGTTAACTGCCCAGAGCTGCCCCTTTGGATGGAATTTCCCTTGATTAAACACAAAAGCAACTGACTAGGGATATTTCCCAAAATTGGGCAGTCTTCAACCTGCTAAAGACTGACTGACATGGATTTCAAAACTTGGTTTCTACTTTCCTTAAGAGGAATCTACTGCATGGTACATACATGCTTCAGAGCTCCAGCAGGGATTAATTAGGCTGACTGTAGACTCCAAACCCAACCACACGATTGCTTAGCTTCTTCCCGTACTTTGTCTTGCTTCTCTTCTTCCTTTCCTTGCATTTCCTCAAAATTGACACATACCCAAATCCCCTTCAAAGACAAAATAAGGAAACCTACTACCCTGGTGTTTTGATTCCCAGAAGTAACTAAATAAACAACAGTGGTGGTATGTTTTCCACCATTCTTAGGGAGACAAACTGATCTTCATTTTATGATGTTTATTAAAATGTTTGTGGTTATTCTTTTTTTTTGAATCAGATTTGCATTGATATGTACAATGTAACTCTTTTCTAAAGAAATTATCTTTGGTATACTATAAAGATTTCCTATGGGATGAGGTAGTAGTCAAGATAAATTAAGATTTTTCTGAAAGGCCGTGTAATATTTTATAACCATTAAATAAATATGACAGAGAAATGAATATACCTTCACCAAAGAATCCATTTCTTCATGCTCATAATGGCAAAGTTTGTAATATATAATTACCTACCAATTGCCTAGCCCCATAAGAGGATATGTAGTATTCCTTTATTTTGAAGAGATCTAACTTGACTCTTAGTTTGTATAGTTTTATCTCAATTTATTAAAAATGTGATTAATAAAAGGAGATTAATAATAAGAAATGTCAAATTAATGGATTTCTAAACCTTTTTTGGTAGTTCTCTCGGTCCTTGATGATAATGGCAAAATTAGATCACACATTTTCTATCCTTGCCACTGTTATAACCCCTCACAATGGTAACATAACACACACAGAGCACCTTCTATGAGTTTCGTGTCAAATGAGCACAAAACTCAGGCTCCTTAAATTCCAAAGTCACATTCAGCTCTTCAATTTAAATAAAACGAGTAAGGCATATCTATTGCACAATCAAATTACTGTGTGTTAATGGTATTTGTTGATTCTTCAAGGGCATTCCATACTAAAAATGCACAATATTGTTCAGAAGATTATTATGTAGGTAAAGCCCTGTTTTAAATTAAAATAAATCACCAGAAAATCCATAGGAATATTCACCAAAAAACTAATTGTAGGTTCTGCCTCTGGATTTTATTTTACAACCTTGAATCAGGGAATCTCCATAGGCACTAAACAATTCAAAAGACAAAAAATTGTTATTTCTTTAAATACTGGTGATTTTGCACATGGACACTCAATCCATATCCTGGTAGGAGTTAAGGCCGCACATGTGTATTGATTTGTTAAAACTCAGAAAATCATATGCTTTAGATTTGTGAATTATATTGCATATATGCAAATGTTCCCTTTTTTAAAAAGCCACAAGCAAATATTAAATAATAATTAATGATACATACACTGACATATTTAGTGTATACTTTGACATAATAACAGGCATAAAATAAATAGATTAATAGATAAAAGGGTGAGTAGAATAATAAACAAATACAACAAAATGTTAATGGTAGAATGTAAGTGGTTAGAATATGAGCGTTCATATACAACTCCTTCCAAATTTTGAATATGTAAATATATTTCTAATAAAACATCAGGGAAACATTTAATTTCAAGGAAGTGAAAATTTTCATATGTTCTAGGGCAGTGAGTTGGAATCTTCTTGCAAAACAATAGATTTTCCTTCGGCCAGTGTTAATCAAAAGAATGCTCTCTATAAATGTTTGGAAAATAATTTTCTAGTTTATTTTTGTCAGCTTTGAACCAGAATCATATAAAAATGACTTTAAAAATTAACCACATAATAGCATGTTATGATGGAATATAGCCTAAGGACAAAATGATGTACAAAAATAATCTTAAATTATAGTTTTAGTAATTATATTTTTCATGATAAAGATATTTTTATTTTGAGTCTATTATTCATCTTTTATTGTGGATAAAAAATATGTTACTATGTGCATGATATTGAAAACTGATGTTTTTTCTAATTAAGAGACAATAACAATGTAAGATCTATAAGGTTAATTATAATCTTTTAATCCAGAATAACAACTGGAAGGTTCATTAAGAACTTTTTATCAACTTTTATATATGAAAGTTTATATTTTATATCTATCCTTTGAGAGTTCCCAGAAACATTAAAGTAGCAAGGAAACACCCTGGAGCCAAAACTTTGTTTTATAATACCATCACTCACTACAAGGAACAAGGACATCTTAGAGAAATGACTGCTCTATGGGCACATAAAGTAAAATCAATCTACACACCTTGCCATCCCTCAAGCGTCATGTCCACAGAATCCAGGAGGCAACTTGAAGAAACACCTACTATTGAAATATGCAAAAACTTATATATCAATAATTACAGAAACTACAATAAGCAGATATTGCCTGACATGTTTAAATTGATGAGTTTATAATGATGCTAAAACATGCAATCAATAGAATAGGCCGCAATATGCTCCAGATAGTGGAATTAGCATTCAAAACTACAGTAAGTTGCTGATTTAGAAATATTAGAGTTGCAAACTTTCACAGATACAAAGAGACCTCACATTATGATGTGAACAAATTGCAGAAGTAGCTCATGTATTGCTGGACATCGACACAGCTGTGCTGCTGTGGGCTTAATGAACAGTGTGACTGTGTACAGGAATACAGTGCTCAGTCAGAGCCCAGGATGTTCCAAAGCAAGAGGAAAAGCAGTGGTGATGTGGAGGGGACTGCCAGGAAGCACAAAGCAATACACAGTACATTGCATATTTGTATCAAAAGAGTATAAGACTCACTTTTTTGGACTTAAGAATGAATCTGCCTATGAATGGTCTCCCAGACAGAACTCCTTTGCTAGTCAGGGACTTACTGTACTATAAATACGTTCAAGGATGTAAGGAAATGTTAACTTAATAATTAGTGAACAAATGTAAAATCTAAACAGAGATAAAAACAAAAAACTATACAATAAAAATTTCAGGACTGACAATTACAACATGTAAAATGAAAAATTCACCAAATGAGAAGAAGCAAAGATTGTCTTTTAAAGTCAGTTTAAAATATTGTTCAATTTTGAATTTCAACTGCTAGGAGCCTAGGAAAACAACTCATTATTTAGGAACCTCATAAATAAGAGTAACTTGTAAATAGCAAATGTTTAAAAAAAAGGAGAGTCAAATATTTATTTTGTCTTTTCTCCACAAATGGTATCTTGAGTAGTCAAAGAGCTGATGAAGAGAAGTTCCTCTTTGTAGAATCTTTCTATTTAAGATATGAAAAAATAATACAATCGTGTTAGTCACTTTTCTTCATTGTTGAGACAAAATACCCAACACCCAAAGTTAAAGGGGGCCAGGTTTATTTAGTTCACAGTTTTTAGAGGTTTCAGTCTATAATCAGGTGGTTCCAAGGCAGGGTGGATGGCAAACAGGCATCACATAGGAGAAACAACATGGCACACACATGGTAGCAAAAGCAGCAAGGTACCTTAATGGTGTCTTTCTGCTCCTTTTATCTTATTCAGACTACTTAGGGTGGGTAGCACTCACATTCTTAATCCTAGTGCCTGGAGGCCCAGGATTTCATGAGTCAATCACACACTCTAGATTCAGGCACCTCTGGAAAAGCCCAACCTAAGACCACACTAGGCTTTGGGGAAATATCTCAACACAAGCCATCACAATAATTAAAATAGTTTCACTTATCAACTCTAGCTAAATAATTAATCTCAAAAGCCATCATCATTGGGTACTGTTATTGGTTGAGTATAGCTGGAGAAACAGAAAATTATGTATTATAGAAAAGTGGTTTTATTTGGGAATTAACACTACATGAATGTACATGCAAACAAGGAAAATACTGATTTGACAGTTTCCCTCTAGAATAGGAAGCAATTGTAAATGACATCAGTTTAAAGCACTGAAAATGAGAGGGATAGCAGGAGCTCTGAAATCCAACAAACTTCTGGATCTGTGATGATCATGAGTAGAAGCTCATGAGAGGTCTCTAATGGTCTCTGTCTGGATTTTAGGATTGTTAAGAAAACCACTGTGGAGAAATCTGTAAAGACTCCATGCCTGGATGCCAAAATGGCCAAAAATGACTCTTACATTACTTTCATCTTCAAAATTATGCATGGATTTTCCTCATTTGAAAATTCTATGAGGAATCATGTGGTAAACAGGACTCTAGAAAATAGAATTCCCAGTCTTAGAAAAGTGTAGGGAAGCTGCCAAGTTGACAAGAGATAAACCAACACAGCTGCTAGTAACACACACACACACACACACACACACACACACACACAAGACAACTGGAAATCATTTCTCTAGGTGGAAAAACACATTGTCTACCAAATATTCTTGAAAGAAAATCGGAACAATTCCTTAAACTTTGACTTTTTGCAATAACATT
>NW_004624777.1:589798-619757 GCF_000247695.1 Heterocephalus glaber
TGCATCTTCTAATCTGTTCCACTGGTCCTTGGGTCTGTTTCTGTGCCAGTACCATGCTCTTTTTATCACAGTAGCTTTGTAGTATAGTTTCAGGTTGAGGGTTGTAATACCTCCTGCCCTGGCATGTCTCTGTTACCTAGAATTGCTTTTGCTATTCTGGATTTCTTCTTGTTCCAAATGAATTTTTGGTGTTTTCACAAGTTCCATGAAGTATGCTTCTGGGATTTCAATTGGAATTGAATTGAATCTATATAGCATTTTAGGAAGTATGGCCATTTTCACTATGTTGATCCTTCCTCCCCAGGAGCAAGGGATGTCTTTCCATTTTCTGATAACCTGTTCAATCTCTCTTTTCAGAGTGCTATAGTTTTCAGAAAAGAGGTCTTTGATTTCTTTTGTTAGGTTTATTCCTAGGTATTTCAGTTATTTGGATGCTATTGTGAAAGGAATTGTTTGCCCTATTTCTCTCTCAGTGAGTCTGTTGTTCATGTAGAGGAAAGCTATTGATTTTTGTGTGTGGACCTTGTGTGATACAATGTTTATTTCTGGTCAGTGAATGTAATAAAGCCCTATTTTCTTGCCATAGTGTATAATGTCCTGTAAAACTCGTTCCTACATTCCTATCTACACTTAGGTGGTTCATTCCCTGTGTTTATTAGTCTCCAAGTACACTGGCCTTGTGACCATTGCTAGAACATTGTTATTGTCTTTCCTACTTCTGAGTATTAGTCCTTTGCTATGTTCAAGCTATGTAAAATACACTCCACCACCCATGCAGTTACCATGAATGATTTATTCAGGCATCAGCTAAAAGCCAATTCCTCAGAAAGGCCCCCCTACTAAGTAAATTCATCCCATTTTATATTTACCATCTTATAAAATGCTGTTACAATCTTTAATTATTGTATTTGCTAATTAATTGTCTGTGCCCACCATTAGAACACAAACTCTGTGAGAGTAATGCCTATGCCTTCTTCAAACATTTATTTTCTCACACTAGCATTACATAAATATATTACTCAGTAAATATTATTGATGTTGTTAATGAATGAACATTAATCTTGACTGTAGAATTTTTTGTTTTGCTACTATTCATTAACAGTTTATTATATGGTTCATTATCTTCTATTTTAAAATTACTCAATGTAACAGCCTTCCTTTCTTTTCTAACTACTATTTGTTGTGAGTGTACATACTAAATATGTTGTTTTACAATTGTGCATCTCAAAACTGATGAGCTTGTGTAGTTTAAATGGTCGCATAATTCTCCTATCAATGTCATCTAACTCTTTACCAGTGGCTTATGCTTTGTTTCTTGTTTTTACTCTCTAACCAGAAGTGAAACTGGAAGCATGGGATAACCTGGCTCTTATCAACTGCCTCACTTCACTGAGATTGTGGAGGGACTTTAACTTTGGTGTACTATGAACAGTAGAGCATGGATTTCTTGAGCATATCTTCAATTCTAGTACCCTGCTTTTCAAACACTCTTCGATATTGTATTTGTTCCCCAATACATGGAAAATAATGATTGATAAAACATGGAACTTTTCTTCCATTTACTTATACATGTGATCTTGTTAATATTTTAATATTTAATATTATATATTCAATATTTTAATATTAATGTTTTAATATTTAATATTAATATTAATAGTCAATATTTTTTATTAGAGAAAAGTACTAAATAGCCCTTGTCTTGAAGGATGTTATAGTCTAGGAATGTAGTCATAATCCAGCGTGATAAATATAAGTAATACAATTTACCACAGAATAACAGAAGTGATGAGTAAAGGGTGAGTGAGTTGAATTCCTATTACTATTCTAAGCATTGTGCAACATTTTTCATACAACAGCTCACCTAATTTCACAGCCATCTTGAGGGGAGGGGTCACAGAAATTGAGTTTTTAGAATTCTTGGAACTCAGACCAAGTTAGAAAGTGGTGGGATAGTCCATGCCAAATGTCTGACTTAGACCTCATGTTCTCCCCACTGTAGAAAAATGTGTAATTCTTCCTGGGAAATGAGAAGGTAGAGTGAAATTTAGAAGAGTCTGGAATATATTGGAAATGATATGAAGTTTGGAATAAGAAGATATCAAGACTCACAGCCCATCTCTCTAAATTTTCTTTACCAGAGACAGAAAGGTCAAAAGCCTCATGATAGTGAACATGGCATGTTCAAGAAATGACAAGCAATTTAGGACACTTGAAGAGTGAGTAAAGAATAGAGATGGGCAAGATTTGATGAGATAGAGGTTGACAGGGAATAAAACCAATAGGTCTTCAATGTCAAGCCAGGGAGTCTTGGTTTCCTTTTTAAAACAAAGAGAAGACATTGCAGGGTTTGGAGTAGTGTTCTGGCAACACTGCCTAAGATTTCTGCAGGAATCATTGTGGTGACCATGTGGAGAAGATGAAGAAATAAGCAAGAAATGATACTTTAAAAATTGTAACAATAAAAATTAGTAGAAAAGTATAATTTCTAAAGCCTTTAAAGATACAAGTATCATAGGCTTTTGAAACAGACTTAGCCAATAAGCTATGTTGAAAAGTTACAGAATCCTCCTCATCCTTGTTTTTTAGTTACTTAATAAACTTTGGCCTATTACTTCTAAGCAGTAATCTGTAGGGAATGTTAACATACAGACTTGGTCAAAAATTATTTCTTTGTTTTTATTTCAGTTCCAAATGGAAATTATCAATCATTAAACCAGAATATGGGCAAATACAATCTATTTTTAAGTCAAAATGAACCAGAATGTGTCGCTGGAAGTTCAGCAGGGGTACTTGTAAATTATCTTTTATGCGGTGTTGCAGTGAATTTCTCGGTGTAGGTTCTTTGAACACACAGTATAGAAAAAGTATGTCACACATGTACAGAAATATGTGAAAAATGTGATCTACATCTTATAAAAGAACACCACACTATTCAATTCATTCCTCCACTGAAATGTAATTCCTTCATTTCCACTGAGAGTATTTTGCGAGGTAAATTTCTAGCCTATGCAGAATGTCAGATCAGGTTTCCTAAATCCACATGTCGATCCCAGAACATTTCCAAAAAGGAAAGGTGACAAATCAAATTCAAAAAGGAACTGAAGTTGACAGAAAAGAGCAGAAAGTCCTACAGCATATGCAGGACGGTGACAAACATTGAGATCAGCAGCTAAGCTCTGAATAGATGCTGTTATTTTCAAACAGATTTCTGAATTTATGTTTTGCTTTCGATTTAGCAGGTGTTGTGATAGCAGTGAAAACCTCATAAGTTTCAAGATATTTTGAAAAGCTCATCCAAATAGAAAAAGTTCAGACTTAGCCGTAACTATTATTAGTTCCAGGACAGCATTTCCCACAATGGTAGGAATACTATTCACTTGATAAACAGGACTGCACTAATTCTGTAAATAAGGATTTTTCTTCCAGTAGTATTTGAATTGAATTGCCAAGTTCTGTAACCTTATAGAGTTACCTTTAATTTCAGTTCAGACTTCCAACTTTTCTTCAGCAGTTGTATACCACACCATGCTTTTTAATAGTTTTTTTTTTAAATTAGTACATGTTTTCATTAGCACATGCAATTTACAGTCATCTTGGGGACTGGTTACATGTAAATAATACAGCTTGGCTCTGTTTTAAAATCTCATTCCCTCTCCACTCCTTCCCTCTCCTCTAAATCCCCTTTCCCCATTTTTGTTCTTTTTGATATTATTAATCTTATCTTGTGTTTATGACATATAATGTTTACATTGACATTATTAGGTTCCTGTACATGGCAAATCTTTGTTCTGCTTATCTGTGCCCCTCTTCCCCTCTCTCACCCATGTAAGACCCATTCCCATTTTCAAGAGATCTATCCCCTTGTCTCCTTCCATCCATCCATTATTGTGCTCTTCATTTCTACTTTGCCTTACTCAAATGAGAAATACTATATGGTATTTAAGCTTGTGTATCTGACTTACCTCACTCAACATTATATTTTGACCACAATCGCTTCCTGGCCTTTTGGCTAAGATCAAGTGTATATTTTGACCACATAATATAGAATCCACATTTTATAATTCACACTACTGCCAATATAGGTCACTAATACTTTCAGTGTTCCTAATATTGTAGGTTTACCATTAAGCACTATGGAAACATAGATGAACATTCAGTGGCAAGACCTAGTCAGAATATTTCTTTTATTTCTTTGTCAATTTTGCATATCTGAAAAAAAACTGTCTACTTCAAACTGAATCCTAAGATATCTCATGAGTAAAATAAGGATCCATAATAAAACAAATTTTATTTTCTTCCTGTATTTATTCTAACACATATCTTCCAAAAGACAAAGTTAAAGTAAGTATAATTTTTATCATTTTTTACCCTTCTATGAAAATGGACACACCTGTTGTTTTCTCTTCTAGCTAAATGACATCAGCCGTCCTTTGAACATATACATGACCTTATGGTGAAGAGTGAGCTGAGGAAAATAGGAGAGTGTTAAATATATATTGTACTTCATGTGCTTATAAAAATCATATCCACTTCTAGAGACCACTTGGTTTCATTTTCCTTTCCATCTGATATTGTCTCACATCTGCGGAAATAAAAGATCACCTTGCTTGGCAATAGGAATTTATGGAAATCCTTATGAAATAGACAACATAAACTGGTCTTAAAGGCAATTCCACTAGAATTGGAGGACCTGAATTAAAGTAACCATTTGAGAGCGGTTGCATATTGTCGCATATGTTGGTGAATCCTAATGAGGGCAGCATCCCCTGTAGTTCTGAAATGTATTTGACCTTCTTTTTCAAAAAAATGAAAACCATTATCTTACATTTCAGCTTTACATTTAATCATTTTTCCTTGTGAATCACTGCAGCAGAGGAACCTCACTTAATCCCCTGCATGTTCTTTGATGAAAGAATATAGAAAACAAAGGAACCCACAGTCCTCTTTGGGCAGCACATTCCAGTGCACCCACAATTTTCAAGAAAATGCGCAGAAGTTCCAGATGAACACAGTCTGGAAAGAGATCTCAGTTCAAGTTCTCTGGGGTGCTGGAGTATGTCTGACAGATTGATTTTTGCCAATATCTTCCCCCTCATCTAAAATCTGTTTTTGTGTTTATCATCAAAACTGCTCTAAAATTTAAATGTGTTCTACAGATTTTGCTCAATAAGAATTCTATTTACACTAGTTTCTGTGGGCCACAAATTCTAAAATGAAATTAATATTTCCTTCTGTTTGTTACCTTTTTCACCATGAAGACCATTTAATACACAAAGAAAAATGTAAAAATCAAACACTTATAAGAAAACATGTAGAAAAACTCATCTAAGAGTGGCCTTCATTTACATGATTTTTGCATTATTTCTTTTTTCACCACTACCCCAGAAGAAGTTTGCAAGTAAAGTCACATATGAATTGGTTTGAAATATAATTAAAATCTGTTGTGTTCAATTCTCATAAAATGCAAATCTACTGCTACATCAGAGTATGGAGGGGCAGACAATTGTTTTTTCTGAGAATTTTGTCAGAACTTCTGTTAAATCAACAAAATTGTAAATATTATGTGAAATAGTGATTGCTAAACCTATGATGAAAAGCATTAGAAGAAGACTTACAGCTCACGTTGTGGAACATTGAAGAAGCCAAAGTGTGATACATCTTTTTTTCCCCGATATTCCTTCCTCATCAACCAATAGGGCAAGTCCTTCCTCCCAAGTTGCTCCTCTGTTGTTAGAATGTAGATGTTTATTTTTTTTGTTTCCATATAAATTAGGCAAATATTCAATTTATACTACAGTAGTAAACCAGATCACCTGCTTTCAAATTTGTTTCACCAAATCATGGCTATTGCCTGCATTTATCTTTTTAACTGACTATACTTGAAAACAATATTAATCTCAAAATTACTCATTCTAATTTAACAATTTTTTCATGTCTTTAATTTGAGTTGGTTGGAATATTTCTAACATGGCTATTAAAGATTATGCAGAGGTTTCGGTGTGGCTCTAGGTTAACTGCACCCTGTGGATTGTTTGGTTTTGCAGCCATGCTACATGAAGTAAAATTTAAGACCATTCATTTGTTCATAGAGGCAGATTCAAAAAACCCTTTCAAAGGAATATCTTCTTGTGTTCAGGCAGTTACTTATACTTTGTGTATACTTCCTCCTAAAAAACAAAAAACAGCAACAGCAACAACAAAAGAAAACAATAAGAAAGAAAGAAACTCCTGTACCAATTTCTGTGAAGGCCCATGGGGGTGTACTTAGGGAGCAATCAGAAAATAGACTGTAGGCCCATTACATTCACTACAATTTAGAACAGAGTGCTTCTCAATGCTTATCAAAAGCACTGAGATAAAGTAGTCAGGAAGATTTTTTCAGGAATTCATTTCCAGTGACTGGAAATTTTTGTGCCTGGTCAAGACACCTTGGCTGAAATTGGGACTTTTTATACCATTCTCTGAAGAATAAACCTTTCTGAGTTTGTTAAACAGCCAGGTATTGGCAAACCAGGCTGCTTAGGTGAGTCCTAGCCCAGTTTTCTACTTATTTCATGACCTTAAACTCAAATTTTGTGCCTCTCTCTCTTGAGCTAGATCTTTTCATGTTAATATGGACCCCAGGCTGAGAGCCTAATTTACTTCACAATTATAATGGAGGAAATTGCATTAGTTAAGGTCCTTTTGGTCTAAAATAAGATAATCTGATTTTGGACAGTTGAAGTTTAAAAAAGCAATTTGTGGGATTATCTTGGAGAATCAGAGTGAATGTTGAACAGGAAGAAAAGGACCCAGGCCTTCCAGAGGGCTCTCAACAGCAGGCATCTGCATCTCCTGGGAGTGACTATTCATACCATGCCTGGCACAGTGATCCCTAAGGGTTGGGGAGTTGTGTCCAGACTCCCAACTGCAGAGGGAGGGAGAGAAAAACCATTATGTTATGCACCATTATGTGCTTAGCGTTTGGGACACATCTGTGAAATTGATGTAGATTCTGGTGTGTAGTTTGGACACTCACCATGAAGACTGGTACCTGGGCCAATATATTTCTGTTGAATGAATAAATGAATGAGTGAATCAATTAATACAGGCATTGAACATATAGCATGTCAAAGATCACACTGGATAAATTATAGGGTACTATGCAAGCACGTAGGAAGGATTTTTACAACAAAACATTTCTCTATTCCCCTTCATACAAAAGCTTTTAAAGGTATTGCCTTTATTTATTTATCTATAGTTTACTCTTGAACCAGCTTATATCCAATGTTCACATGATATTCGCAAAAAGAGCATTTGTTGAAGTAACTGTGGCCCTCATGTTACTAAGTCTAATTTTCAGTCTGCATTTTACCAAGATTTTCAATTATAAATTACACGAGAGACCACTCATTCCTTATTGAAATATCCTCTTGTTTGAAAAAAACCAGTCTTAATTTTTCTTCTACTTCAGAGGAATGTTACCATATGTAAAGAAACCAAGCTCTCCAAGCTGTAAATGTTAATTTTCCTCAGAGTTTAGGCTTGAGCACCCTTTTTGTCTTCCTCCTGTTTCTCCTTCTCTTACCCTCCCTCCTCCTCTCCTCTTTCCTTCCTCTCTGTCTCTTTCTCTATCTCTCCCCCTTCTTCCCCCTCTCCTCCATTCATATGTTCATATATTCCCTTCATAGGGGAGCTCATTGATTAATTAATTATTTGTCTTTAACATTCTCCCTCTAACAATTTTGACTGCTGATACTTCCCATTCTGCTAATCCTTCAAATTCCAGTTCTCTTGAAATTCCATCATCGGCTGTAACAAGCAGGGCTGATCACAGTCCCTGTGTATTCCCTTTATTAGTGTTTTCCTGACTCCACCTCTAGCCTATAAGATTTCAAAGCAAGGGACCCTTCCTAACTTCAGCACAGGACCCTCAGTCCTTGTCACAGTCTTGACAGTAAGCCTGCCCAAAATAATTACTCAAGAAATGACTGCTATCTAATCAGGACTCAGAGGTGTCCAACAAGGTATCTACAGCAGGTAGCGAAATGTGAACCTAGAAGAAAATTAAGAATATCTATTTGTTTCACTGCAGTGGAGCAGTGAAGGAACATTGTTCCACAGGAGTATGGGACTGTCAGATTCTCATTTTAAACAAGACATTACAGTATTGCAGTGTTTTAGTTCTATGTATACTTCAAGGCAATTTAAAGGATATGCATCTGGTTGTATATTGCCTCTTATAACTGCATGTTTGCTTAATATTAATTTCCAATTGATACTTAGTGGCAGTGTCAAAACACTTTGTTTTTAGGTTCTTCTATAAAGTTCTCCATCACCTGTAAACAAACCCTTGAGAATCCACTGCCTTAAATGGATCTGGTGATCCCATTGTAAAAGGACAAACTTTTTGTGAATGCAAAGCATATTATCCTTCAAAGTATTGCCTGTAGGTAAGATATTCAGGTATCAACTTAGCTTGACATTGGGTTTAGTAAAGCTGTTGTGGGCTGGGGATTTAGCTCAGTGGTTCCACTGCCTGCTTTGCAAATGCAAGGTCCCGAGTTCGATCCCCAGTACCAAATAAATAAATAAATATAGCTGCTGTGTGAAGGAATGGTAAACATAATAGAAACATTTTTTCACCCTTCCAGCAAGGAGATAGAAAAGAATGCAAGAGAAAAGATGAAAGAAGCAGAAATGAGCTACAAGATGCTGAAAGCCACATTAAAGACAGAACCTTTCTATTTTTGTAACAATCATTAGCCATTACATAATTTAATGATTTTAAAATACATTTTAAAAGTTATTATTGACTAAAGCATTAGTTCGTGAAGGCCACTGTAACAAAGTATCATAGACAAGGTGGCTTAAATAACAAAAACTTATTTTCTCACAGTTCTAGTGGCTAGAAGTTCAAAACCAAGATGTTGACAGAGTTGATTACTGTTTTTCTTTTCTTTTCTTTTCTTTTTTTGTACCAGGGATTGAAATCACATCCTTGCACTTGTGCAGCAGGCAGCGAAACCACTGCACTAAATCCCCGGCCAGATTACTTTTGAGAGTAGCAAAGGAAGCATAGACTCCAAGCCTTTTCCCTTACCTTGCACATGGCTGTCTTCTCCCTTTGTCTCTTCACATTGTCTTCCCTCTCTTCTGCCTCAGTGTCCAAATTTCCTCTTTCTACAAACATCAGCTATATTGGAGTGAGGTATGTCTAATGACCTCATTTTATTTTAATTAGCTTCTAAAGACCTTACTTCCAAGTAAAATTAAATTCTGAGCTCTTGGTGCTTAGGACTTCAACATATGAAGGAGAATTGGAAGGAACAGAATCAGGTCATAACAGCTATCATGTATAGAATGAATTGTGCAACAGAAGTGAATTATAGGCAAAAAGACAACCCAGGAAGGCAAGTAAGCAAGACAGATGAGAGATGCTATGAAAGCATCTTGGATCTTGGACATAGAAGTTTAAAACTAAGTAAATTTGAGAGATGTTTAGGAATGCAAATCAGCAAAAGTTGATGGTTGTTTGGATAGATGAATCAGGAGGAGGGTAGAATCAAGAATGTTTCTATTTAAGTTTCCAGCATAGATTATTCTGAATAGGTTATGGTTTATATCTAGATGTCCTTCAAAATCCTCATGGACTCATAGGTCAGGCTTTTGGGTGATTGGATTGTGTGGGCATGATATTTATCAGTGGATTAGTTTATGGTTAAATGTGATGTTGGTAGGTGAAACCTGGCTGGGGTATGTGGGTCATTGGGGGTATGGCCTGGAAGGATCTATCGCATTCCATTCTCCCTTGATCCCTCTCTCTTGTTTCCTGCTGCCATTGGCAAGCTTCCTCTGCCATGCCACCCTGCCTTGGAGCCAGCAGACTATGGACTGAAACATCCACAAATCGTGAGTTAAAATAAACCTTTCCTCCTTAAGAATTATGGGTGCTGGGTATTGTGTCTGAGTGACACAAAAGTAATTAAGACAATTCACAATATGAACAATATAGGAGAGTGTTTGAGGATAATTTCTCTTTTGGATGTATTGAATTTTAGATGTCTAGAGAACAGGCAATGAAGATGGCCAAGTAACTTGGGTCTGAATATAAGCTGAATCTACTGAGTTACATAATTAGCTTATTTCTTGCTTTACTTCTCCCATAAAATAAGCACTTAGACTATATTTGGTGGGCCGAGTGTTGTTTGTACCTTACAAGTTGTGATACTGAGCACATACACACAAAATTCCTACTACCTGACTGGCACTGTCTGCCCTCTTAGAAGTGTCTTGGTACATAAACCAACTAAAGATTTCTGCCTTCATTTTAGTGGAGAGAGACACATGATAAATAGTAAACATGTGATATGTATGCCAAGAATTTATCAATTAGTATGTTTAGCAGGTGTTAAGTTCTATTTTAATATTCAATTCATTAACATTGTGGAGTGCTACAGGCCTGGGATGATTGGAGATTGTAAGATTAAGTAAATGTATAATAGGATCTCAGTTGGAGCTGAACTTTTAGGAAAGACTTCTGGGTCATAAATCAGTTCTCCGAAGTGCTTCTGAAAGAAGAGATTTCTGAGCAGAAAGAAGAACTGGAGCCCAAGTCCTAGGACTAGTGCATGCCTAATGCATTCTGTGGAGTAGCAAGGAGGATATTATAGAGTGATCAAGTTGTAGATTATTTGGATAAGAGACTGAAGAGGTCTTTATAGATGCTATATAGAATTTTATATCCTCTCGTCAGAATTTTCTTCTGAATGAATTCACTGCAGGGCTTTGACAAGCAATGACATATCTAACTTGCTATGTAAAGGATAGTGTTGGCTGCATTGTTAACAAGATACAGTGGGGGAAAGACTACACCTTTTTTGAAGACTAATTTGAAAGAAGAGAGGATGGTGGCTTACACTAGAGAAACTTCAGAGTGGGTGGTGAGAAGTAGTCTTATCTGGAATCCATTTTGAAAGATAGAATGTTTGGATTTCTTTGCTTTTTTTTTTTTTTTGGTACCGGGGATTGAATTCATGACCTTGCGTTTACAAGGCAGACAGGGTGCCACTGAGCTAAATTCCCAGGCCCATTTCTTTACAATTTTGAAGTGAGTTTAAGACAAAGAAAAGACAGGGGTCTTTCTAAGTCTTTTAGAATAAGAACATGAAGATAGAGAAAGCTTGAGGAAGAGCAAGTCTGACTGGGGGCAGGTGTAAATATTAATCATGGAAATACAAGTAAAAAACAAAGTGAGATATCCCTTCAACTTGGTAAGGAGTAGGTATTATCAGAAAGGCTAAAGACAACAAGGGCTGACAGGGATGTGGAGGAATTCTTGCACACTTGGTGTGAATGGGAATGGGTTGGTGGGAATGTAAATCCTCCATTCTGGGAAAATATATTGATGTTCTTCAACTCAAAGTACAAGGACCATGTGACCCAGCAATTCTACTCTTGGAAATATAGTCAATGGAAATGAAGTCAGTATGTTGAAGAGATATATGCATTCTCATCTTTACTGTAGCATTATTCACAGTAGCCAAGAAATGGAAACAGCCTATGTGTCTACCAAGTGATGAATGAGTAAAGAAATTGTGGTTTCTATACCCAATGGAATACTATTAAGCCAAAACAAAGAATAAAATTTGCTGAACCATTAATGGAACTGGAAATCATTATGTTAAGTGAAATAACCCCCGTACAGAAAGAAGTGGAATCTAAAAGAGTTGATCTCATAAACATTTAGAGTAGAAAGGGGATTATTCTAGGTCAAGAAAACGTAGACAGAAGGAAAGGATAATCAATAGATACTAAGAGTTAAGTAAGAGAAAGAAGTTTTATTGTGCTGTACAATGGGGTGATAATAGATATAATGATGTACTGTATATTTCAAAACACTAGAAGAAAAGATTTTGAAAGTTTTTGCAGTTAAAAAATTATAAATGTGGGTCAGGGATTTAGCTCAGTGGTGCCACCACCTGCTTTGCAAGTGCAAGGTCCTGAGTTCAATCCCTGGTACCAAAAAAAAAAACAAAAAAAAACAACTCATAAATGTTTGAGAAGATAGATATGTTTAACTTGATTTAAACATTACACAGTGTATACATCTATGGAAGTACCATGTGACCACAGCAATATGTGCAGTGTATGTATATTTATGTATCATTAATGTTAATTAAAATCAAACTAAAGAATAGATAGACATGCAGATATGTGAATAAAAATTAAAGCAAAGCATGGGAAAATAGTAATGTACAATCTTGGTGGTGAATATTCTAGTATTGACTGGACTTTTAAAAAATTTTGCTCTGTTGTTGAAATTGTCATAATAAAATGTGAAATACTTTGTTGTATAGCTCTAACTTTCTAGAAAAAGAAAAGTTAAAAGTGCAAGAACTTACCTATGTGTCTAAAGACTTTCTAGCACTAGTTTTCTCAGCAGATACCAGCAGTTTGCTATGCCTTTTGCAAATATTTCTATATATCTGAAAAGGATAGCTCACTGCAAAATGAATTGTTCTTAACAATCATCTTAAACTCTTAGTTCTAATTCTATTAGTTGAATCAATTTTTGATTTTAGTTTAATTTCTCAAAGTGTAGGAAGAGAAATAAAGTAATTTACACTCCCTGGTTATCAATTAATTATTGTTCTCATTGTAAATCAATACATTATTTTTCTGTTAGAAGTCAGAATTGTTTCAATTGGTTTACTAAACAACTCAAGACAAATTAGTCATCAAGATATAGGATTCATGGGGCCAAAACAGACTCTCTAGTCTTAAGAAAACCTCTTCAGTGCAAAATAGGAAATTATAAAATCTCAATTATATATCTTGATGGTTTCACATTTTTAATATTTTGTAAAATGTAAGAATACCAAAGTTCTCATTTCCACATAATTGCTTCAAAACCACTTGGAGCAAAATATATATTTATTAATATTTAATTTATCTTTCACACAGAAAGTATAATTCCCATATCTGCAATATGCTATTTGGATACAGAAATAGCCTTGTGATAAAATTGTTATTATAGTTTAATTCACTGAAATGGGGCTATATTATCTCTCATTCCATCTAATACTGCAATAGATTACTTTTCTTAAAAAAGTATTCCTATTGGGCCAGGGATTTAGCTCAGTGGTTTCACCTGCTGTGCAAGCACAAGAACCTGAGTTCGATCCCCAGTACCAAAAAAAAAAAAAAGTATTCCTATTATAAAACTTTCCCCAATTTCATAGTTCTGTTAAAAAACAAAAACTCAAATTTATACCTTCAGCGATATTAGAAATGTTTCTTTATATTTAATACTTATCAATTAAAATATATTTTTCAAAATCTGGGAGTGCATGTTGTACACTTCTCCAAAAGCAGAACTTGAAAGGGAATTGCTAATGTTAAATATTTTCCCTGAAATTCAGGAGAGAGCTATTGAGATTATGCAGAGACAATGAGCATCCTTATGACTTTCTTATTACAACTATTAAGATGCTTATCTGCAGTTAAACTGAATTCAATTGCTTTTGAATAGTCTTTTAATGGAAAAGCCACAGGGTGGCCATGCGTTCCATTGCAAAATTATAGTTCTTTCCCTTCAGCAGAATTTAAGGATGTTGTGTATACTGTTGCCTCTCCTGAGCACAGGAAATGAGAATGCACCTAAGTAACTGGCAGGGTGCACTATTTTAGCTTATGAGAAACCAAACTTTTCATCAAGGAACCATATTTGTACTAAATTTTTCAACTATGTGTTCATTGTCAATGAATGTAGATCTCAAGTAAAAGACTAGACAATTAAATGTGCAAATAAATCAAATGATGAGAGCTGTAGAATTATGATAACTTATGATTTTTCTAGAGGTAAACAGGTCTCACACTGGGGGGAGAGAAAGTAGAGGATTGAGATATCACAGTAGAGGAAAAGAGCCCTGATCTTAGAGGAAAGACATTATTACTGCTCTTCAGTTTTAATAATATACTAGACAAATACATATCCCTTTGACAAATGTCTTTATATCCCTTAGCCTCTTGAACTAATCATGAAACTGTGAAGGAAATCAAGAGACAGAGGGAGGATAGATGGAGGGGAAGGGAAAGAAAAAAAGAAAGATGCAGCCAGGAGAGAACGGAGGATGAGTGGACACAAAAGAATGAAGATGTGTTATGTACATATAGCAACTCCTCATGATGAATGTAGTCATTATGTCCTGGAAACGTACTAATAAAAGTCAGCAATAAATAAATTTTAAAAATTGAATGATGCTTCATGACTGACAATTTCTTTTTATGTTTCTCTCCCACAAAGGCCCTAAAGATATGTATTGTATGTGCATAAGAGAGGTTCTAATTATGACAGCTTTGGTCCCTATGTGTGTTGTGTGGTCCATATGGACAAAGACACTAGCTACTAAGAAAGTATGATTTGAGCAATTCTGCAAGGCTCAAGGCTCTTTTTGCCCCTGAAATGATCTTTCCGTTGCCTGAGCTATTTACAATGAAGAATGTTTATTTGGGTCATGATATTATCTCCAAAAAATATAAACATACATTCATTTTTCTTTTTCTCATTCTTCCCTTCTTGGACAATTTAGCCCTAAAGGTATTAAATAGGACAGAACAAGTATGTATTTGTTTCTTATTGCTACCATAACAAATTACAACAAATCTGAAGCTTAAACAACACAAATTCAGTATCTGATGGTTCTGGAGTTCAGAATTTCAAAATGGCATCTTCTTGAACTTAAAACAAGATGTGTCTATACCTGAATTCCACTCTGCAGACTAAAAATATCATGTTCAATCATTTCTGGCTTCTAAAGACTGCCACAGTTTTGGTTCATGGTCCCTTTCTGTCTTCAAATGCAGGAGCATTGGGTGAAGTCTTTCATAGGCTACTAACGCCTTACTTCTTCCTCTTCTACCGCCTCCTTCCACTTATAAAGACCTTGCTGTGAGATTGAGGCCTACAGAATACTCTCCCCATATCAAGGTCTCCTGATTAGCAACTGCAATCCTATCTGTAATCTTAATTTCCCTTTGCCATATTCCCTTAACATTTTAACAAGTTCCAGGGACTTGGATGCACACGTTTGGGAGCAATTGTGTTTCCTACTATACCATGTCATTGCACTGGCAGTCAATGGGGCTGTAATTGCTTAGAGAAGACTGCTCCAGCCTCAGTACGGTCAACATGGTCTCACTGACAAGCAGCATATAGACTATTAACCCCCATGCAGTGAAGGATGTTTCCCCACAGGAGGGCTGCCGTGCAGGGTGTCAAGTCCTAAGTATAGTGAAGAGAGCATTTATGTGGAAGAGGGGCCTGGCCTGGGGTTTTACACTGAAGTAGTGTAAGCAGGGCATCCACACCAAGGGACAACCTGCCATGTGAAGCTAGATTAGCCTAAGTGAGGAAAGGAGGGGGCTTTTCATACAGGGGTGCATCCAGCATCAGGATCAGAACCCAAGCAAGGTCCAGGCTTATTAGAGAGAGAGACACTTATCTGGGGACACAGTGCTTGGACTGGGTGAGGAAAACATCTACACGTGGTGACCCTGGGCAGCAGGTAGCTCATTAGAAGGAGATCTTCTCTACAAGGTGAGTCCCAGTTGGGTATGTCAGAGCTGGGCATGTTGAAGAGGGAGGAGGTTGACATGTAGACCGGGTGTGCAAACACATACCCAAAGCAGATAGATGATCTCACCATTCAATATTTTTTAAATTTCAAAACATATATATTTTTGGTGTACAGCATATTTTGATATGTGTATACATTGTGAAGTAGCTAAATCTCATATACTTTTTTCTAATAAGAGCACTTGGAGTCTACTCTCTTGGCAGTTTTCAAGTATACAATGCACTGATATTAACTATATCACCAAGTTGTACAGAAGATCTGTTGAACTTATTCTGCTAAATGAAATTGTGTCACCCACCCCATTGTCCAGCCCCTGTAATCTCCACTGCTTCTATATGTTGGTTCTTTTTAGATCCCACATATGAGATCATAGGTATTTGTGTTTCTGTACCATACTTATTTACCATCCTTCCAGTTCATTGTTCTATATTTCTGTACCATTTTCCAAATACAGCCAAGACAAGTTTTCATCAACATTCTTAAAGACCCTATGGAATAGATATTTAAAGAAAAACAAAAATGCTTCATTGTAAGTTCAAATTTGGTGCTCCAAAGATTTTCATTTTCATTATTTAGTTAAGAAATGGTAATTTAACTTTAAAATATATTGAAGCTCCATGTAATAACCAAAACTCCAAAATGATTTCCTATAAAAGCAATTCATTGTATTCTTATACTTTTGTATATATAAAGACATTTACAAATACAGTCTAAAACAGAAAATAAAATTTTATTTCACCACCAATTTGCAATTTACAATTTGTAGGCATTTTATGGCATAAGAAATTAAGCAGAAAAAATTTGATAGGTTCATTTAATTTATGCATAAATATAATTTTGAGTTTTATATCTGATTTCTCTATTTATAAAAGGCAACCTCCACTTGTAAAAATTAAAACATTAAAGTTCTAATATGGCATGAAACTCCTCAATGGGAAGAAGTAAATTTTGCTTCTGAAAGCTTTTCCTCCTAACAGAAACATTTACAATAGAACGCTCAGTTGATTTATATTGAAATCACTACTATCATCTTGCTAGCTCTTTGTTGTCAAAATTATTAAGTTAACATTTATGTTCTCAGCATATATTGAACAAGGGACATCTGCAATTTATTCAGATGTGTTTTATTATAATTATTCTGTAATATCTGTGCCAGTGACAACAGCTTCACAGGACCTGCTGAATTGCAGTTTCCACTTAGATAAATTTCCAGCTGAATTTGATATTATAATTAAAGAGATCAGTAATTGATAACATTATGAAAACATTTTTAATTAAAAATTAGAAGAACCTGACTTATAATGTCATACTTATGAACCACACTAATGGAGGAAAAACCTGATCTGACTTAAAAAGGAGCTGCTTTCTGTGTCATTGGGGAATATTAAATATTAGGAAGCAGGAGCAATATTGATGTTAGGATACAGTATTGTAAGAAATTTATACTAGAAAAAATATAGCTACATTATGACTGATGAAAGAAGGAAAATATAGATAAAGATATTTTGATTTTTTTGGTAGATGTGAACAACCAAAAGCTTTCACCAAGAAAAATATCAACTTGGATACTTTAAACAAAAGATAAAAAGAAATGGGTACTTTAAGCAAGTGAAGAAAAACAACACTTTTCTATTAAACACCAACTACCAATGTGATAGTGCTGGGGGGACAATTTCTAAGAAGTAGAAAAAATTCTTTATTATATCATTAAATTACATTAGGAATCTCTCTTTTTCAAATATGCTAAATATTTCAAATAAATTGGAATGTTATCTATCAGTTTCATCTTCAGACACAAGTAAAAGAGCCTCCATATTTTAGAGGACCCTGCCTTGAACTCCATACTTTAGAAGACCCAATGTATAAACACAATAGAGTAGAAAATATATTTACTAATGAACATATAGGCACCTGCACCCAATGCTGGCAGATTGTGACCAGGAACTCCAAAAATCCTCTCACATTTGTCGGATTGTCTTAGCTTCAGCAAAACATTTCTCCATAACTTGAAACAAGAGACTTCATTGAACTCTGTGAAGATCTGTGGGTTGTACATCTTCTGGTATCAGAAATAAGCAGTGTTTTATTTAGGAAAGTAAGAAGGAAAGGACCTGAAAGGATAGTGGTACGTAGGTAAGAAAAAGACTAAGTTCTTCCTCTTAGAGAACAGGGATACAATCAATTTTTGAATAATGAAATACCATTTCCTAGTAGTCTCAATTATCTGTATTCTTCTTTTTTTTTTTTTATGTTTCAATTTACGGTTTTGTATGGATTGTCTTAGTTCCAGCTGCTATAACAACAATACCATAGGCTGGGTGGTCCAAAAACAAGCATTTAATTTTCACAGTTCTAAAGTTTGGAAGTCCAAGATCACCATTGCAGATCCAGTATCTGGTGGAGGCACTTCTCCTGATGCAGACCAAAGAATTTTCCTTGTGGCCTCCCAAGTTGAGAGACAGAAAGCTCCAGTCTCTTTCTTTTCTTCTAAAGACACTAATCCCATTATAGTGGTTCTATTTTTAAGATCTCATATAAACCTAACTAGCTCCCAAAAGCTCCAGCTCCTAATGGTGCCTTATTGGGAGTTAAAGTTTCAACATATGAATTTGGAGTGGTGTATGGCTTGTGTCCCCCACCTCATGCTTTTCCAGAGGTGGTTGAATCTAGAATGTGTGATTGATTCATGGTGGGGCTAGGCCCAAAGGCACTGGGATTAAGGGAGTGAGTGCTACCTCCACTACTAGTCTGAATAAGATAAAAGGGCCAGGAAATGGTTCCCTTATTGCCTTTGCTACCTTGTGCATGCCATGTTGTTTCTCCTCTGTGATGTCTGTTTGCCAACCCCGTCTTGAAGCCAGCCAACTATGGACTGAAAACCTCTACAAACTGTAAGCTGAATAAATCCCTTCTCCTCTAACTTTGGGTGTTAGGTATTTTGTCTCAGCAATGAGAGAAAAGTAACTAACACAAGTGGAGAAGAAGTAAGCTTTCTGTCTGTCATAGACACATCTGAATTATCTTAGTGTTCACATCAGCTGCAGATGGTGGCTAAAGACGTTTGGAAAATTCCACAAATCACTTTGCTCTTAAATTTAATATATGTGGAACAATATGTAAAACACATGAACCATGAGATTAATTATTTCTGTCAATTGGATTAACACTAAATACTAGAATTGTGAGTAGTGTTACTTCAATTAAAATAGTAAAATTTTAAACAACTTAGTATGTTTATTGAATAAGTATATACATTTTCAGATAAATTATCATTTAGATGATATTGAATAGTTTAAAAGAAAAATTGTTTTTGAAAGTATATATATTTTAATGTTTTACTAAAGAACAATATACATCTAAACAGTACACATCTCTTAGCTCTATGGATTTATAAAAACTATACATATCCAAGTTATCAGCATCAGATGAAGAAAAACAATATTGGCTACAAGCAGGAACCCTATAATACTTTCTTCAAATTACTTCTTCTTTCCTCAAAATTAATCATTATTAGTCATCAATCCTTTCATTTGAGCTATTCAGGAGGCTGAGGCAGGAGGAGGACAAGTTCAGGGCCAGCCTGGGCAACTTAGCAAGACCTTTTGTCAAAATAAAAAACAATAATATAATAATTTTTAAGAAGGACTGGATAGAGACAGTAATAGAGTATTTGCCTAACATCTGCAAGACTCTAGGTTTTATCCCCAGTACAGAGAACAATCAAATCTTCATATTTCCGTATACATGCAATGTCACTAATTGCTGGACTATATCTCCTCATCTTCCAGATGCCACCCAGACTCAAAAGGAGGGAAGTATATGGAGAATACATGTTTCAGGCAGTAGGACTGAGGGACCACATCTTACAATTTGGCCTACCATACTAGGCTATTCATTTTACAGAAATAAAGTAAATTCATTAAGATTACACACATAATAAGTGACAAACCTGAGGCTAAAATATAAGTATTTTAATGCAAAAACCAGTAGTTTCCTGTGATTAATTAATCTAGGATCTTATTTGTTGTCATCCAAGTGTCTTGCCATTTGTCTGTATTTTAATACATTTTAAATATTACAACCAGAATGAACAATATTAGGAGTATAAGGTTTTCCTTTGAAAAAAGTATATGTGTATATACCTTTATCATATATATATATATATATATATATATATGTATGATAAAAATACAAGCATAAAAATTCCGTATTAGAAAAGTAGGATTTTTATTCCATCAGATTGTGGTCAACAATCATTATACATACTGAGTAGAAGGTACTGTTAGACAATTCAATTCTCCAGTAGCCCAGCAGGCAAGAATCCCAGGATGGAGCCTGCTGCTCATGACCTCCGTAAGTAGAGAAAAGGGGTACACTTCTCTTGACTTCTGGTTTTTTGCTTTAGTCTGATTTTATATCACTTCTAGTATCTGCCCCACATTTTAACCACTAAGTAAATTAAGTGACTTCAGATATTATGCATTCCTTTCTCCAAAATAATCTTTCTGTAATCATGGTGAAATAGTATTTCATTACTCTAAATGTTACAGGGTAGCTACAAGGGAATTTTAGATAAGAAGCATGGACTGACAAATTTGCATACTACAAAGTGTGCCTTGATAAAATGTCCTGCTAAATACAATATACAAAACTCAGGTCAGCTTCAAATATACATGAAATATATATTCTTATATATTCAATGAAAAATTGGTACCCTCTTCTGTCCACTTTAGAGAAAATAAATTGTTAAAGTCAGATGCTCTAAGTGGCCCTTCCCGCCTCCCTCCACAAGAAGCTGCCCAACAGAAGCCCCGAGGCCCTCAGAGACCACTGGAACAGCTCTCTTATTCCATGGTGTTCCCAGTTGATCCCCATGAGAACACCTGCCAAAATAAGGTAATAGTGGGGTAGGAGAGAGCCAGCCAGGCACAGAGGATTCATAACAGGTTCACTGTGCAAGATGCAAAATATACTGAAATACGTCAGATGCTCCCTGGACCAGCCTTGGAAAACTCTAACCATTTGCCCTCATCTGTGAACCACAAGTGGTCTTACAGAGTATTCTGTGGCTGAAGCTGGCACTGGTAAGTTTCCATACAGCACAGAGTAAATAAATGCAGCATTTGCTTTTTTAAAAGTTAACATTGCCACCGTGAGCATCAAGATTTTGCTAGGAGAATCGCCATTCTTCTATTTCAGAATATTAATGATATTAATGGACTTAAAGTTAGTCAACAAATCAGAGTAAGCATGAAAAAGAGAAATCCTTGAACATCAGTAAAACATTGTTGATGTTTAGGGACTCCTTTCAATTCTCTGCAGTTTTGCAGATGTCTAGAATTGAAAGGAGTCTTAGAGATTGCTTCGGCCTCCCATGGCCCTTTCCTGGAAAGGAAAAGGAAAAGGAGATTTAGATGAATAAAATCACTTACTCAAATTCACAAAACTCAAAATAAATCTACAGGAGGACTTGAGCCTCTTGGTTCTCTTGAGCTAAGACTTTTCATCTAGACAAAACTTGAGATTCATGGCTCTGGGAAATTGGACCCACCTATTTCACTGACGCTTTGCCTTTATGACTATTCCCTTTGCCATGTGACTATATTGTCTCTTTCCACTTGTTATAGCCCCTCTGTTTCCTGACTGCCCACACACCTGAAGCATTTCTTATAGAATGGAATACATATGGCTCTCACTTTTCCACAACACATATAAGCATCCAAAACTTTATTGCAGTTAGCCCGAAAGTATACGTCAATGATTTGGTATAAGATGATTATGATTAAAAGGAATTGCTCTATAGAACAATAACTTCATTGTTTAGTAAAACAGCTAATGTATCATCAAACGAACACAGTTGGAGAAGAATCAGTATCCTGGTTGTGTGCATTATGCAAACAGGCAACATAATATTGCTAAAATTAGAGAATATAAATAGCTCTTAAATATACATTCACAGTGGCAAACCACAAGGCTCAATGAATGAGTCAATGCAAAAATGTAAGATGAACTGTGTACAGGGATGTTGGGTTACTCCAAAAAGACTGAGTTGGCCCTCTAGGAGTATACTGTCAAATGTACCCAATGAGTATTCGCTGTTTGTGTGCTGTTCTCATGAAATGATGTGCTAGCTATATGTTATACAGTTCTTATGAACTTTCAAAGCAATTTTTTTTTTTTTGTACGGGAGATCGAACTCAGTTTCTTGCACTTGCGAGGCAGGCGGCAGAACTACTAAGGTAAATCCCCACCCCTTTCAAAGCAATTTCTACAAAGTAACAATCTGAGGAAATATCATATATAAAAAGGAAGTTTTTTATTTCTTTGGTAAAAGCACCTTATATCCCAAATAGAAGCTATTATCACCACTATATCATTATAACATCATAGGACAGCTCAGTCAAAGGATCTTGTTTTTATTTATTCATAGTGAAATCAACAAAACAAGAAATCGGTTAGAAATATCAGCCTTTGCTGGAACAAAATATTTGGTTCAAATATTTTTCACCAATATAAAATCAATGAAATGAATTACATGCCTTCTACAGACAGTTTAGAAAATAAAGATGGTTTCAATGTATTATTGTTGCTAGAATAATTTGAACAAACATTCCATATTTTTAATGTATCTCCTAGATAAGAATCAAAACTTCACGTGTACAACATGAGGTTCAAAGTTACCTTACAAAAATGGTCTATAATTTATGTCCTGTGCATTTCCTTTGCTCATGAAGCAGCATCATAATTGCACTTACATTAGCTTTTTACTGTCAGTAGCCAACTTGCCAGACATTGGATACTGCTGTTACAGTCAAGTCAGGGATCTTAGCAAGTTGTTAAGAAAACTTTTATATTCATTTAGTGATAGTTAGATTTTTGTTATTCATACTTGATTTTATTCAGCCATACAAACACATAATTGATTTATGAAAGACAAAACCTTTTATTTGGAATTGCCTGAGTCCTTTCCATAATAAATAGATTTGAATGCAGAGGTGACATTTTTCAGTTCGATGGCTGCCATTCCACAGTAGACAGGAAAAAGCTCTATTTTGCTACCATAGACACTGTCTACCTTGTGGTATTAAGTTACTTTGCAATGATGACTATTTCCAAGATTTTCAGCTTTACGAACATCTGCTTTTCAGAACCACATTTTAAAGGGGGAAAATCTAAGAGACAAAAAAAACCCAAAATCCGCAGGACAGGAAAATATTTCCTTCCCTTCTCTTCTATAAAACAGCAGCGGATTCCAAATTGAAACCACTGATCACATAAGAACTTCAGAGATACTGCCCTGTGCCAGTCCTTTTTGTGAGGCATAACTCCAGGGCAAAGGTGAGTGTAGTTTAGGGAACACTCTGTAACAATCACTGCTTCTAAAGCAGAACAGAGGAAGGCCAAAAAGGTCAGACAAACAAACCCTACTCACTCCCTTTAAGATCTAGAGGCCTGCTTTCTGCCTAAAATGCACTCATTGAGTTCTTGCTCTCCTGCTGTATAAGGTAGGAGGGAAAATACAATCATTCAGACAAAACACTGGCTATCAGTGAAGCGAGGTGCCACAGCCAGTCTGCCCTTCCACGGGTGAAGCAAAACCACCTTGTTTTACCCACACAGAGCATATGTGTCCTCCCCTTTCACAGATTATGAAAATACTTCCCTAGAAAGTTGGTGTGCTGTCCATTCCATGTTGTGATTGATCAGAGGCCCCCAGAGACTCTTGTGATTCAACTCCCTTTCACCAGGCAGTAACAAGAACCCTGCCCAAGCGATTTGGTCTACCTTAGTGAAAATACTTTGCTTCTGAATTCAAATTCTTGAGTCACCTATTCTAACCTGTTTTATATTTTAGAGAGTTAGAGGGCAGAAAGTCTTATTTTTAATGATTTGACTCGGATAAATGCATAAATATAAAATCAGAGTAACGTTCTGTTACAGATGTTCCTTCACTTATGATGGGTTACATCCCATAAGGTCGTTAGAAGTTGAAAAATTTCATAAGTTGAAAATAAACTTAAGGTACCTACCATGCCAAATATCATAGCTTAGCCTAGTGTTCTGGGCTCCAAACGCTTACATTAGACTAGACTTAGGCAAAAGTGATCAAGCACAAAAAAGTATTCTACAGTAAAGTATTGAATAAATGATGGAATATATTAAATATTATACTAAAATATAGTATATTTATATAGTATAATATTAAATACTATACTGAAATTGAAATACAGAATGATTATATGGGTACATTTTTACACCATTATAAAGGTGAAAATCCTAAGTAAGTTGGGGCCATCTGTATTTCTTTACTTCATATTTGGGTAGCAATACAACTACACTTAAATGTTAACATCATAATAATTAAGCTGTAATTAAAGCAGTTATAGAATAATGATACAAAAAGCTAAGAATAAAAATTATGAAAGTATAGAATTTTAAGCTAAAAATAGCTCAGCAGTCTTTGAGAACCTACATTTTAAAGAAGATGGAAAAGATTTTTTGCCAAAGAAGGATTTCATATTTTTCTCTTATGTTTCAGTAAATCTGCAAACATTTTCTGGAATCTTCCTATTATTATTTTGTAGGAGCTTGAGCTCCTATATTTTCCCTTAAGCATCACCATATTTCTCTACTACCTTCACAGCAAAACCTCTGGAAAGAGTCATCTCTAGAGGCTGTCATTCTTCTCTCATCTCAAAATCTCTTCTTTACCTTTGCACATGGACATCTTTTTCTTCCATGTAGTGGAGGCTAAACTTGTCAAATTTTCAGTGGTCTTCAAGTTGCAAACAGCAAATGCTGATTTTTTTCAATGATCTCTGCAAGAGAAAATTGGATATTCATTAAGAATAATTCTAAATATTTGTATTAATGTCCTTAGCCTATTTATATGATAAAAATAATTGACAAAAAAGTATCAAGTGTTTATGTTCGAAATACAGACATAAAAAGAATTCTAAACATAATTTTCCCAAAGAAGATTTCTTTCTTCTTAAAAAGACAGAAGAGGTGTCCATGGATTTAGCTCAATGGTTCTGCCGGCCTGCTTCACAAGCGCAAGGTTCCGAGTTCAATCCCCCAGGACCAAAAAACAAAAACAAAGGAAAAAAGACAGAAGAGGGGTACTCATTAAAATACAAGGGCAACTACTAGGTACTACACGTCCACAAAAGCAAATTATTTTTTTTAAAAGCCAATATACACATTCTCAAGGAAATTAAAATAAAGAACAACAGGCAAGTATAGAGAAAGACAGTTAGCTTAGGAAATCTTTCTGAGATAGTTTAATATTGAGCCAGGGATTGAAGTAAGAATTTTTTAAAAAGTAGATTCCTTTACTAAATCCCTGACATTAAATTCCAAATACAATGCTATTACATTTTTATTCGGTTGATTCTCGTGTTTTCCTCAAGATCAGCTTAAACAGTTCAACACCCTCCCATGAAACGCTCCTGTTCCAAA
This sequence comes from Heterocephalus glaber, assembly GCF_000247695.1. The sequence goes on from NW_004624777.1 coordinate 614,881, forward strand.
TCTTATACATTCTATATTGCCTCACTTTAGACATAACATTGTATTAGTCCAATAATGTGTCTAGCTATGCCTTTGGACTATGAGCTCTTCTTTCCATGAAGACTAAAAATGTTTTTTGAATGTCTTTAAATGTATGCAACATCCTGAAAGGAAAGTATTGTCATTAATAACAGGAAAGAGGAAAGAGGAGAGAAAAGAAGAGGTAAGAATGTCCCTAGCCACTAAGAAGCAGAGCTGTGAGTCAAACCCAAGACTATATAACCTGAAGCCTAAGCCAATTCTGTTATATTCATCACAAGTATTATTGACACAGAGCCTATAAATTATTCCAAAGATACAGACAGGATTAGTAAATGGTATGTGAGAGGTAGAAATCAGCTTGGCTTGTTTAAAGCACCGAAACCTTATTAAGAAATAGAAACCACTGCTTCTTGCATTTGCTACAAGCTCTCTGCTCTTTCATTCTCTCCCCACTTTCCCAGTAATTTCTATGATCATCATAAATTAAATTGCCATTTGTCTATTGATTGTTCCAAAATATATCTTTCTAGTCCAAACTGTCCTCTGGAGGATCTGAACCATATATTTATCTGCCTGTCTAACATCTTCCTGGATGCCCCTGTAGAGCTATTCAACTTGACGGGGAAGTTTAAATGTGTTCCATACATTCTTAAATATTGTCATATTTTAAGAACTAGGAAAGAACACTGCTCTTGAAGATATTATGTGAATGGATGTGCAAGTTTCAGAATTGAATCTGGCCCCTTTATAATGAGATATAAATAAGTCATCAAAATCTCACACTAATTATCCTCCAGTTTACATTTCAGAACATCTTTGATTCAGTTATGGTGTTTAATCTGATCATGGGCCTTACTTTTATATATTGATGTTTCTACCATGTTGTCTTTATAGATAATATACAAGTTCACACTCACTGAATCAGTCAGGACTCAGCCAGGAAAATGGAAACCCACTAGACAATGCACAACACAGATGTACTTTAGATAGTGGCTTACACATGTTCTGAAGGCCTGAAAAAGCAAAAAGGTACAGAGATATCCAAAATAACTGCTGGAGAGCTAATGAAGCAAAATGGTAGACACTGGAAATATCAGACCCTAGGAGTCTGGAGAAGAAGCTCATAGAATTGGTGCTTAGACTTCTGAAAGAGGATGTCACTTGGATATTGATAGAAACCAAATGGCTGAGATAAGGACTCTGTAGAACTGGATCCCAGAGCTCTCAGAAACAGATTCACCCACCAGCTGCTGCTGGGACCTCCATGGTGCATGATGCAATTGGTTTTCCAGTACTGAAAGAAACAGGAGGCTGGAGTCCATGCTTACTTGGCTTGGGTTTTAAACCCATGTTTGACTGAATCCAGTACCTGACCCTTAGGGTCTACACAGCACTGTGCTTCCCAGTCCTTGTTTTTCTCCTTTGCAGTCTATTCTACATCCTGTTGCCAAAGTGCACCACCTAATAACAAAATGCTAATCATGCCATACTCTGTCCTAGACCCCTCTAGTCATTCCCTGTCGGCTAATGTTTTAAATATGTATTCCTGTCCGGTGTCAAGGCCTTCTAGAATTTTCTAGCCCTTTTCCCCTGCTTCTTTAGTGCCTTGTGTGCTCCCAAGGGCTTCTTTCTTCCTTAGAAAGAGTAAATTTTCTGACATTAGCATTTCCTTCATGACATAACTCAACCTCATCTTACTCCTTAATTTATTTTCAAAAAGTAGCAAGACATATAAAAAAATTTTCATTTCTGAAGAGCCACCACAAGAGTGAATGAAGTAGCTGCTGTAGAATTAAAACTTTACATATTTTCATTGAAAATAAGGAGTCTAATTTTTGCCAATTAAAACTAAAATGACAATTGAATGTGTAACTTCAATTGAAAGAACCTAACCTGGACCGGAAGAACCTCACTCTGTCAGTGCTAAATTTTTTACACATCTTTTTTTTTATTTTCACATACAGGGCAGACTGTTTAAAAGGAAGAAATTCTCAGCAATTTAACAACTAAGTTCCTGATCTGGGGTCAGGTCCATGTATAATCTGTGGATGTGGTGTTTACTATATGTGAGTTGTGTTTGTGAGTTGCAGCATTTCGGAAATGTCTAAAGCAACATTTTTCCTTACTTGCCCTTTGAGTTACAAAATTAGCTTTAAACAGGAAGAGAAAATTTGCTACTTACCCTTGAAAGGTGTTCTTTTACGTGTGAAAACACTAAGGTGAAAATGTCAAATATTTCACATTTCTTTGAGCCTGTGAAATGTAAGAGGATGTGAGATTTTCAGATGATCCAGACTGAAGTTATGGGTGGTTCTCTTGCCCATGTGTAGAGCTCCCGATGTTGCCATTTCATTTTATTTTTAAAAGGCAAATGTTAAAGATTTTGTGCTTCCCTTGAATGTATGAAATTGCTTTTGTTTCCCTTTATGTAGAAAAATAAAAATTAACCTGAAATTTAATTTGTGATTGAAAAAAACACTATATGACATTTAATTGCTTAGAACACTTTAAATCCAATTTCTTGGTGTAAGTTCCAGACCAACTTCTGGATGAGACACTAAAAACACTTTTTTGCTTTTGCACTTGTTTTCCCAAGAATTTGCCTAAATATTCAAGTTACATCAATTTAGAACTTATCCAACCTCCAGAGTCCTCCATTCATTCAGCCTATTTGGGTGCTTCCTTGCCACCTGCTCTTAACTAATGCATAGTTTCTTATGTCGTTTCTGGTACGCTTCCAATGGTTATAGGTCACAATGACAATGTATTACTCTATACATAGGCTGAGCATTTGTTTGCAATGATGAACTACACATGTTGCCCAATATTGCCAGAATTTAATGCCTCATTTCCTGCTGTACCCTTGAGAAGATGGCATCTGGTCCAAATTTTGGGTCTCTTTGAAGATGCACTGTAGGTAACTGTCATCTGGGTAGTAGAGACACTTGAGCAGCTTGTTAAGTATTCTGAAATCTGGAAGTTTACGTAGGTGAGGATAATTAGTCTTCAAAATAAACTGAGTATAACAAGAAAATAATAAACTCCAAAACTGGAAACTAGCCAAGATTTCATCTAATAAAAACACATTGAGTTGAATTTTAAAATTTGAGAGGTTAAAGAATTTACATGGACATTTCTTTGGGTTTGGGGTTGTATTTTAGTAATACCTGTAAAAGCAAGGTTAAATTTATAATGTAATGAAACATCTACATTTTGAAGAAACGAGGTCTTTGAAACATATATCAGCTTGATTGTTCAAGCTGCTCTAGCCCTTTCCCTTTCTACCAGAACCCAGTCACAATATGCTCCTTCTCCAAGGGCAAGTAGAGCTTCCATGCCATTTCTGCAGACTCCTGCTTTATCATGCAATGTACAAAAAGTAATGTTTCTTGGTTTTTCATCAGGATAATATTACTGTTTATTGTTTACAATGATAGTAAGGGCATGGCTTAAATTCACTTTCTCAAATTTATTCTTCTTCCATGTACCTTTGTACTAGCCAAATAGAGCTAAATCACAAAAATGAGAAGAAGAGAAATATACTTTCCTGACTTTCTAAATAAAATATTTTGTGTATGAGTAATAGGCCTGAGTAAAAGTTACGAGCTGTTCATTTTTACGTATCCCACCATGAAGAAATTATATAACCAAAACTGTATCTAATGAAAACTGTCATACTTGAGTTTGAATTAGATATTTGGGTCATACTATAAATGTTTGCTTTCTGTTATATATCACCCTAAAAGAACATTTACTTTCAATATTGGAACAAATTTGGAGATATAGACACTGACTCAAAATGTTATTCTTATGTAAATATCAATAGTGCTCCTTTCCAGTGACTATACTGGATTTTAATAGAAAAATATGTCATAAAATAAGTTTATTTTATATAAGTTCTAGTAGTCAAAATTAGATGGTATCAAATATTTTAGATTAATTAAATCAAAGAATTCTCAAATTATATGCCATAGTATAAAAAAGTTATCATACAGAGAAAATATCCCAAGTTGAGAAAAAAAATAGATTTAAAAATGGGACTACTAGAGGAATACAGGTGCTAATTTTAACAAAAGATACACGAATCTTCCACTTGGAAATTAGAATATCATCAAGAAGTAATCTCTTATCCTACTGAATTCAGTGATAGGAAAACTTTTTTTAAAAAAGCATAATGTTAAATGTGAGAAATAGAAACATTGGAATTATTATTTTAAATAACTGTCACACAACATTAAATTTGGTCTATAACCTTTGGCTTCTCTTCTTTCAAAAGAAATAAATATTAAGAGCAGACTCTAAAAAGTATTTTTCTCCTGCTATTAATATGCTTACTGGTTTATAATCTGGCCTTATCAGAGGGTAAAAGAAGTACATCTGGTATCATTGAGGTTACAGTAGGGTAAAACAGGAAACCAGTTAAACCAGTTGGATTCACCAGTCATATTCTTACAATTATTTACAAATGTTAAAAATTCTTGTAAGAAAATAAATTGGGAGATAGTTTGAAAATGATCAATAATAATGAGATAAAGGAGTAGTTTTTGTTGGGCATTAAGGTTATCATTTAGAGTGAATTACCACAATTAATTCTATAAATAAAATATAATGTCATATGTAGAAGTAGATATTAGTGTGTCTATTTTTCAGACAAGGAAACTGAAGTACCAACAGCTCTTCAATTTAGGTGTGACATTATAATTAAGGTGGCTTTCAAGTAAAAACAGCAAATAAATATATGAAAAAATGTTCAACATCACTGGTCATTCGAGAGATGCAGATGAAAACAATGCTGAGATTCCAACTCACCCCACAAAGAATGGCTGCTATCATGAAATCAACCAATAACAAATGCT
>NW_004624777.1:651407-685738 GCF_000247695.1 Heterocephalus glaber
GCAAAATCTTTGCTGTTATCTGAGTAATTATTTCTGATTTCATTTTTCCCAGATCCTCTTTTCTTGCCAGTTCGAGAGTCCAGGTGGTTGAGTATCAGATTGTTCCATCTCGTTTCCCTTTGAGGTTGCTGTAGGTGATATGGAACTCTGTTTTTGAGGCTTGCTTATGTGTTTTCTCATTTCCACGGGGGAGGGGTGCTTCTGGCACCCACGCGGCTCACCTTCCCTAGGGAGCTTCCTTCCAGGTGCTGGGACCGGCTGAGCTTCTCTGCCCTGGGAGCCTGGGATTGAGGCGGGAACCTTCCTTCCGGGTTCTGGGACCAGATGAGCTTCTCTGCCCTCTGGGCCGGGAGAGGCGGGACTCAGTACCGTGGTCTGGTGGTCCGGTGTCCTCTGCGTCTTTGTAATGTGGAACCAGGTGGCTGTACAGAGGAGCTGGGGGGTGGGGGGGTCCAGTGGATTGTTCCCGGGTCGCGGGCTGTTTTGGTGTGTTCTGCGCGACTCATGACCTCAGTAGGGCGTGAGGGCTCGGTGTTTTCTTTGACCATTAGATGATTAAAGGCCAGATGATTTTCATAAGTGCTATGCCGTGTGCCCCTTAAACCAAATGCTGACAAGAAATTTTTCTAGTGGTATTGAAAGACAGGTCTCTTGCATTCCTGCCTGTTTTAGGAACAGGGGCACTGAGTTCCTTTGCTCTGGAACATCATTTCAAGAATGTCAGTTTAGCAGCCTTGGAAGAGAGAATTACTATAGTTTCTCACTCCAGAGAAAAGGAAAGTTGATTACTATTCAGTATAATAAAAACAATGTCTCCTTCTGGAACTTGTGCAAGCTTAGAGCATATTAGAAAATATTTGGGTTCCCTGAACTTAGGGGTCCCTTTTTATAACATCACCTCATACATGTGCAGGTATTAGGACTGCCTTCTTCAAACTCTCCCATAGCATTTAGGGGTCAGAAGTCAATGCAAAAATGCTGATACTTTGGATACTGCTACTGCTGCAAATAATAAATTGCCTTTTGTCTCTGATACAGGAGTCTCAGATCATCTGCACCATCCATGTAATGGGCAGGTTAATTTGTTACCTTGCAAATAGAGTAAAACCTCAGGCCTCTCAAAATTCTTCACGTAGTTTTCAGTTCTTAAGTCTCATGTGTTATATGTTATAGTGCATGTGTATTTATTCATCTATATGTGTGTATAAACACATATTAATATATGCAGGATCTTGTTTTATAATTTCTAATATGACAATTTGATCTTCATGACTTGAAAAAAGCACTCACTTTTCCATGAGCTACTTTTAAAAGATAGAATTTAAAACTACATTCATTTTCTGTAAAAGTGTATTTATATTTATAGGTACACTTACTATCAATCATCATAACAATAACTAGTTTCTGTACTTCAAAGGGAAGGAAACAATGAAACTTTTTGTCAAAATTACATACCAAAATAATGTACTTTTAAATTGTGCATTAGCAAATACATTAAAATTTTAAGTCATATACCTTTATAATTGCCTTAAAATGATAGAGTGTATAAGTAGGAAGTGTAATGATAATAAATATAATCCCCATGAGTTCAGAAAATTTTGCAGTCTGAAAAACTTTTTATGGAATAAAAGAATGATATTACAGAGGAAGGACCATGAAAGACAACATCTATTCTCATACTGTAAGGAGCATCTGAATCCTTGTCCATAAAATCACTGAATAGCAATTTCCTGTCTCCAGAGAGAAACTACTTAACTGGAAGTACTCCATTCTAATATCTGACAGACCAAATTTTTTGTGAATTCTTTACCCTTCTGAAGAAATATTTGTTTATACGAATTTTACACCTGATTCTGTTTCTGAAGGAACCAAATTCCTAATATGGATTCTATTATCACTGTTGTCCTTTATCAGCTTGGTGACTTTTGAATTCCAACACTTCACTGACCAGCTTCTACATCTCTAAGATGGGCATACCAAGGATCACTTCATCATGTGATTTGGGGTAAAATGAGCTTTAGTGAATAGAAAGTACCTAGGAGATGGTGTTACAGCTGCTACTCACCTTCACTTCATGTCATGCTTGCAGGTGACAGGACTGCCATGTCCTGGTAGGGTGTGCATCACTCTGCAACCTAACTCATTCCACTCCTGTGCTATGCTCATTAACAGCCTTGGTTTTCAAACTTGGTTGTAGTTTGGTGTTCTGTTTTGTTTTGCCTTGAAGATTGTATAACATTTCTGTATGGAAAATGCAGTCTTTTAATCTTAAATTATTGAGTTAACAAGACCCTCCATCTGTGAATACCTTAGTTCAGCTGGACTATGACTCTTACATTGTGTCTTCCTCATACTGCATCTTAAGTTTCTAAGATTGAAAAAAAGAAGCCCTTATAATTATTGAAGTTAGGTATAAACTGTTCCAGGAAAAAAATGCAACTGTATAGCTCATCAACCATATACTGGATACTGAAAAATCTCATCAATCCTTCATACTCACCTACAGTTTTCATTTATTTCAAATATTTAAAAAAAATCTATATTTGAATATACCATTAACTTCTTACACTTTTTAAAGATATGTCCTCAATAAACATTCACTTACAAAATATATATGCATCATACCACATTAATGTTACATATACTCTAAAATGTATATAACTATAAATCTTAAAGGAGTTAAAGTACAATATTTTTCATTTATTAACAATAACTATCAATCTTTAAAAAGTTAAAGTACAATATTAAATTTTTCTTTACGAAAAATGGCAGTAGATATAAATTATAATTTCAAATGTCTTGATAAATTCTAATTGCTATGGCCATTGTCTCAGATCTGATTAGATCATCATTGTTCTGATTTTGTAACATGATTGGCAAAGTGATAACAGCAGGAATAGGAGTCAGCATTACTATTTTCCATGTTGGTAATTTTTGCTTGGATTACTGATACTATTGTTCATTCATGATTTCCTTACATAGATGTTTTAAGACATCATTTATTTTGTGAAATGCAGTAAACAGAACTAGAAAAGGACCCATCTGTCAGCTTAACTATAATACCTGGCAATGTGAACAAAACAAAGGAGTGTGAGAGGATATTGCAGTCAATCCCCTCTGTTCTGTGGAACTGTCAATAGACCTATTTAATGTAACATGTGACCTTCTGGTATATGGTCTGAGTAATGGAACTAGTGTTGATCATTGCACTGGAAATTTGTGAGGATTTGTTTTTACAGCTTAAAATAACCATTGATTGAAGTTGTAACATTTCTTCTTACGATTCCAACAGTGTTTCTTAAGTTTAAGTTTGTTCTAAAGATTTGTGTTGTGCTGTATTATCCAGGGATCCTTGCTTAATTCGAGTGTGGAACTTAAAGGTGTGACAGGCTTTATGCAGACTTTCACCTCTTATAGGAAAAAAAATGTCTGGATAGAGGTTAAATCAACTTTTAAGGGGGAGACCACATATGTTGAGGCTACCTCTAAAAACTAGGAGCTGCACATCTTACAGCAGCAAACCAGTGAATGGCATGCATGCATCATTACTCTTTACCAAAGCAGACAACCAGTTCAGATGTTTCAAGCTAACAAATAAACCTCTTAGGAATCTGAGTTATGGAGGCCATCTACATTTGCAAAATGCAATGCAGATAAACCTCTCATCTTGTATCTGAAGGAATACGCTTGTTGTAATAGGTAACACACTGCATGGTGAGAAACCAAAAAATAGATGATTTCTAGGATGTCTCCATGAGGGATTTGTCCTAGCAACTCTAACTTTATTAAGTGCCCCTCTGAGCAGAAATTTATAGCATGCACAAATTCAATTATCATCTTCCTGGGTAATGAAGATCCAGATTGTTTCTCAAAGGGATACATCAATTATTGTCATATTTTTGTTAGCTGTGAACCATGGTTAATTGGCGAGATCCGAATTTCTTCATGTCTTACATCATGCATTTCTTTGCTTCCCATCTCTTTTGTCCAACGTATTGACCAACAAGTTTCACTTCTTCCATTCTGTCAACGCTATGGTAAATATCTCACTAGGGGTGGGGAGGAGCAATAATGACAGTGGAAATAAAAGCACAGAAGCAGGTGGTAAAAATAATGATTTGGAAAAGATGCAAGTTGTGAAGCATGATATGCCACAAACAGGAATTAACAGCCTTGATTAACGTAAATATTATATGTCATAATATTAGCTAAGATCAATAATATCAATAAGAATGAAAAATGGCACAGGGTATTTGGATGAGGAGGGAGAAAGGGGAAGGAGATTAAAAAAAAAGACAAGGTGTATATGTACATGTGACTACTCCCCAAGACGATTGTAAACTGCATAAATTGCAAACATATACTAATAAAATAATAAAAAGAAAGACTTAAGTTCTATTCTCTTTAGTAATGTAGAAAATACAAAGATGTTCTATTACTTCTAACCAATTTACATAAAGATGTTGAATCCCACAGCTTGTACACTGCTTTACCTCCAATAGAATTTGATGACAAGTTGACTAAATAATACTTTTAAATTAAAGAAGTAAAAACTGATATAGAGACTAGTGGGAGTTTGACCTTTGATGTGAACCCTCATAACAGGATAAAATCTTTTGTGTTTCTTTTCTTTTAGAAACAAGAAAGAAATCCTACATTATCCAGCAGATTATGCATGGAAAATTACTGTCCACCCCAGTCTTTTTGAGATTGGTTTCTAGTCATTTAATACTCTTTAACTAAGCACCATCAAGCATTTCTACACAAAAATACTAAGCTACCTAAATCCTTTTTGGAAAATGGAAGGTGTATAAAAAACAAAGATGTTCCATTGTGCAGCTCTATCTCAACGTTTATTTTTGCCCAAGTGCATTTGGTGCAATGGGGCCCTGAGCACTAGGCCTCCAACTGGATAATTTGATGCCATAGTAGAGCCCTTCAATTTTGCTAGGCTTCTGTGGTATTTTCAGAATTGGTGGTGACCCCATAAGATGTAACAGATATACCCCTCAAAAATAAAACTTATGTCTCAGGGGTTTTGTGTGTGTGTGTGTGTGTGTGTGTGCATTTTGTTTAATCTAATTTGCATTTGTACTGAAGTGGCAAAGACATAGTGGAATTATTTTTCAGGATTGGAATAAGATAATCAGAATAATTATAATTAATAAACAAGTTGATAGAATTGCTCTTTAAGGAAGACTTTATTTGAATAACACTGAGGACTTCTAGTGGTTCTGACTGACTTCCTGCCACAGGCAGCTGAGCAGATTGCATTTGATCACAGGTTTACAGCAGGAAGACTGAGGACAAGTTCCGGGCAGCATGTGAGTAAATTAACTACAGTGAAAATCAGTAAATCAAATTTCATCAGGCCCTACCTCTTAGTCTTAAGAAACTTCCTGTTACTTTGAAATGTGTTGTCGGTAAGTGGAAAAGACAAACGGCATCTCCCTCCAGAGGAAAGGGCAGGTTTCTCTGTGGGAGGAGATTCACTCAGAGCTGTGGCTCAGGGTCAACCATCGCTCCGCCCACAGCTTGTACATATGGGAAAGATAAGTTTAATTTCCCACAGTAAAATATACCCTAAATAAGTAAGATTTGAAGGACTTTTCCCCTTTCCCCCCATATCCTTTGGAAAAGTTTTTAAAGTGGAAGAGATATGGTGAGAAAGAAGTTAAAGTCAGAAAGTCTTTATTCAATTCATTTAGTACATCCTTATGGAATATACATTATCCATCAGATGATATTAAATTATCTAAGCCTTGGGCCTAACTTTATATTGTATAAGAACATTAAAAAATGTATTTTTTATCCATAATAAATATTTTAGAACCATATTGACCAGTTTGATAAATGATTTCTCTTTGTTTTGTTCAATATTTTGTTTGGAAGTTTTCTAAGAGTTTCTCACCATTTCTCAATTAATTTGACACTAGTGATGCTGCTTATGGCCATTTAGTCACCAATGTGACATACTGCACCTGGAACAGTCTGCATTTGACCCCTTCTAGTCATACAATTTTACATGGTAACAGATTGTTCTTGTACAATTTGGTGAAAAGACTCCACTGTCTCCATTGAATTTCCTTTGTACCTTATTGAAAGTCAATTGTTTCTAGATGTGTGGATCTATTTCTTGACTTTGTATGATCTTGAGTTTGGTCTATTTGTCTAATACCTATGTCAAACTATTCTGTCTTGACTAGTATAGTTTAAAACCCAGTTCATTTCGTTCTTTCTTCACTGTTTTGGCTATTCTTGATCATCTGCATTTCTATAAGACTTTCATAATCAACTTGTCAATTTCTATTTTTTTAATGAAAAAGCCTGCCAAAATTTTTGTCCTTATGGTATTGAATCTATAGATGAATTTGATAGGAAATTTTTGCACAATATTGAGTCTTCCAACCCATGTACAATCCATATCTCTTTTTATAGGTCTTTTAAATTTTTTGTCAAAAATATTTTGTAGTTTTCAGATCGTGTACCATCTTTTATTATACTTATCCCAAAGTATTTTATCTTTTTGATGCTGTTTTAAATAAATTTGATTCACTCTATTTCAATTTCTGTTATTTATATCTATTATATGGAAATATGGTTGCATTTTGTATAGTGATCTTTTATCCTTCCACCTTGGCAAAGTCATTCATTGGTAGACTACATTGTAGAGACCACCAGATTTTCTAGATAGGTAGTCATGCTATCTGTAACACTAAAACCTTCAATGCAATGTTGAGTCAAAATTCCAAGAGCAGACATCCTCTTATTCCTTGTCTTGTGGAAAAGCCATTGCATGTTTCACCATGAAGAATTACATTAGCTATAGATTCTTGCTTATGATCTGTTTAGGTAGGGACAGTTTTTTGTTCCTAATTTGATGTAATTATATCAGGTTATTGATGTTGAATATTTTCAAATGCTTTTTCTGTGTCTACTGAAATAGTCATGTAATCTTTCTTTTCTCTTATAATGTTGATAACATGATGAATTACATTGATTGATGTTCAGTTTAAACCAATTCCTTAGGACCAGTCAACCTCTTGATTCTGAAGTTTGGGGAATATGAGAAGAAAAGTATCCACCATTGGAGACCTGAGTCAGCTAAACTGGAAGGTGAAGCACACAGAAATACTGGAAGCTGTAGGACAACTTGCTGATCACAGAGAGACAGATTCAGGAGATAAAGGGGAAGGGTTAGAGCAGCAGACTTCAAGGCCTAAGGCTGGCTATGGTGAGTACTATGAGCTAAATATGGAACTAAAATATTCAGAGAATTATGAAGGTATGTTAAGCAGCTTTTCAACACCATCACCAAATACTTGAGGAAAATAACTCAGAGAAGGAAAGATGACTTATTTTGGTTCACAGTTTCTGAAGTTTCAGTCCATGGTCAGTGGGTTCCATTACTGTGGGCCTGTGGTGAGCCAGAAATCATGGTGCAAGGGTGTGTTGGAGCCAAGTTGCTCACCTCATAACAGCCAGAAGCAGTGTGAAATGGGAAAAGCCCAAGAAGGGACTATAACCAGATATACCCTTACAGCCAGTCTGACTTCCTGATAGCACATTCAGCTCTGAATAAATAGATTAGTTCACTGATGCACTGGGATCTAGCTCTCAATACATGAGTCTCTGGGGGGACACTTCATCTTTAAAGCTTAACGGGTAAAAATATGCTAGAGTATTAAGCCACTTAGTGAACATACACTACAGGCATTGATTGACACTGACTGACACTACAAGCAAGGAGACTCACATGGCATGTTCTGAGACAGGGAGTCAAAAGTATTATTGCTGGAAGTGTCCACTGCAGTACCTGCAGCATTTAACTACTGCATGTTAACTGTAAACAGGTTCAGGCACTGTGGTTTCCATTTGTGCAGACTCCTAGGATAAAACAAGTTCCAAAGATCATATCTGTCCTAGGTTAGAGATGGTTACAGAGACTGATATGACATCTGTTATATAAGAAGTACTGAACTCGTAGTCTTATGTTGTTTAAGCAGAATATCATCTCTATAACAACTTTCACCCAAACCATCCTCCCTTAGCTGCTGATATTCCATACCTGAATCTTAACTTAGCATCTAGGATATGCTCCTATCCTAGGATATGCAGCATAATTCCCAGAAGTCAAATGTCTTCCAGTCTGCTCCTTTAACCCCATACTGGTCTCTGCCTACAGGTAATAAACTGATGCTACTTATGCAGCTCCCAAGAACACAGCACAAGAGACTAAACATGTCTTCAGACTTTTGCAATGGGATAGTCTACTTATCCAAAACTTCTTCACCCTTACTTTGTCCTCCCTTTCCACTAGGGACTTCCCTGCATTAGTTGCCAGTTTAGAGTCATCCATTCCCACTAAAGTAAATTGTCCTATATCCAATTGCATTCAAAGATAGTAATCACATTCCAAAACATAAAGGTTTTTGAGTCATTATATTTTGGACAATCTGACACTGATCTTTTCCATTGCTAACACAGGGTAGATATATGATCCATGATATTATACTTGTTAGTTTACACTTATATCTCTATCTATCTATCTATCTATCTATCTATCTGTCTGTCTGTCTATCTATATCTATATATATATATATATATTGAAGTAAGACTTAAAAATAATAGATTAGTTTAACTTCTACGTTAATCACAGCCATTTCTGGTATATAGGTAGAGGAAGAGAAGTATGGTGATATCTAAGGAATATGACCTATTTTCTCAATTAAGTGGCATCTCCAGATAGGACACAATTCAAACACTACACACCATAGTTCTACTGCAACAGGCAAACTTCAAGGGCTTAGAAACCATTTTGGATTTCATGACTTCTTAAAAAGGCAGGTTATCCTCAAAAATTCCAATTGTATTTGCAAATATTTTTAAATTAGTCCACACTAATTAAATTATTATTTAAAAATTATAAAACGTATTAACTAGAGTATCACAGAAGTTCGTAATTTGTGTGTATCTAGTTGATGGTTCAATAGGAAATCTTGGGAAGGTATATGCTGAAACTTGCCCTTTGAAAATGGGGCTACAAACCTCAACTGATAGGCAGAATGACTTTAGTATGCAAGTTGCTCTAGAACTCAGTATATACTAGGTTTTCTTTTGATTTTTAAATTTATAAATAAGTGTTTAAGGTGCTCTTTCTCCTAATTAACTAAATGCTAAATTAAATCAAAAGTTTTGACTTTATCCATTAGAACTTTCTTAGAGAGAAATAGTTAAGGGCTTTTCCTTTAAACTTTGCATGGTAAATTCTCCTTACCCAAATTCTCAGATCTGCAAAATTCATTGTCATGTAGCACATGGAATGTATATTAAAAATAAATTAGGTCAACATCTTTAGGCCAGATCTTAAGACCAGCTCTAAGAGATACTTTTAAAACCATAGTTCTGTTTGAAATACTGTAGTGAAATTCATATTCAGGCCATGATAATTTTTCCAGGGACAAGAACCTAGGAAAATGGTTAAAGTTACCTAAAACTCTCTCAGGATATTTCTGTATAAGATTTGTGCCTGTGTGCGTGCACACACACACACAAGCACGTGCGCGTGACATACTTCCAGAGTGTAGTCCAAATATAGATTCATCTTTGCAAATTTTAAATAGGATGAAGTTTTACATATTGAGCTGAGAATAAACATTTTGAAAAAAATGCATGAGATATGTTTTCTTATTTTGTATTATTGGTTCTTCTCAACACTTTCAAGAAACTTGTATTAGTATTTCTTGGTGTACAACATAGTATCCAAAGCCATAGGTTGAAAATAGTAACAAAAAACAATTTTGTGGTTAGTCTGAGTTAGTTCTTCTGTTAGATTTGTAGGGGTTCAACTGTGTTACCATATTCAATTGATGAGTTGGTTAATGATTATACTCTATGGAAGCAGTTGAATCTCTCTGTAAAAAGTCTAGACTCTTTTCCATCATGGTAGAAAAGTACCATAACGCAAGTCCTAATGTGCAAATGATAATCAAATGTTGATCCATGGGCCAAAGGAAGGCACATGGTGAAGGTCAAGTCAATGTGAGTATGATGGTCATTTTTTTCTTTTCTTTCATTCTTTTTTTTTCTGCCACTGGGGATCAAACCCAGAGCCTCACACATGGTAGGCAAATGCTGTAGTGCTGAGCTACATCTCTAGTTCTTTCTTAAAAATTTACTTTGAGACAAAAATCTCAGTAAGTTTTCCAGGCTACCTTTGAACTTGTGATTCTTCTGCCTCAGCCTCCTGAGTTCCTGGGATTATGAATATGCACTATAATGCCAAACAGTTGTGGTCTCTACCATGTGTTAATTTTGCTAGGCTACTGTACTTATGTAATCAAGCCACTAATCTAGGTGTGCCCTGAAGCTATTCTGTAGATGTGGTTAGCATCTATAATTAATTGGCTCTAAGTAAAGAAAATTGCCCTTGATAGTGTGCTTCCTTCTCATCTAATCAGATGAAGGCTTTAAAGCGAAAACAAGTCTCCTAGAGAAAAATAAATTCTTCCCATAGACAGTAGCATTAACTCCTGGCTGAGTTTCTAGTCTTGCCAGGCCCACAATCATATAAACCAATTACTAAAAATAACATCTTGTTAATATATGTTGTTCTTTTTTCCAAGAGCCCTTCTGGATACAGTGGAGAACAACAAAAGGGAGTGACTGCTAAGAAGCATGATACTTTGCAGTCAGTAATGTAGCAATCTGTCACTATTTTGGGGTCCTGCATTGTTTTTGTCCTTCAACATGAAGTTTTCAATATGGTGTTCAGTAAACAACAGATGTATTAGGGGAATTATCTGTGAAAGATGGAGAGACAGCCAGAGAAGGCACTGAGAGCCTTCAACTGTGATCTGTCTTTTTGATACCTGTGGAAGGGGTGGGAAGAAGGGTAAAATACCAGGAATCTCAGCTTCCAAGGTAGTTCTAATAAAGGTTTATCAAGGCCAGTGGAGACTTTCATCCAAAATCCCCATCCAAGGTGTCTGGAGGTTCATTGGAAGGAACTTCACAAGTACTCTTGAGTTGGCCGGAGAAGCAGGGCTTCCCTTGAAAGGAATGATGGATACAAAGAGGTCATACCTAGAACCATCACTAAGTTATGGTTTCCACAATGGCTGCTCTATGCAGTGCACTTCCATGGTTGCCATAGTCTCTCTCTATACTCTATAAAGAATTCTAAAGTCTCATGGATCATGGGATTGGGCTTAGAGTCCATAACGATCATGATCTGTATCTTCTAGGTGTGACTGACACTTCTCAGATGTAGCTCTCCATGTCCAGAGATAACAACAACAACAACAACAACAACAACAAAAGCCAAGTCATCTGTTTCCATTAACCTAATACAAAATTGTAAGACACAAGAGATGTTCCCCTTTAAAAGGAGGAGATATGGTGCTCCTTGGTGGCAGCATCTCTCCCACTGTGTACAGCTATCAAACCTGGCAGAATGGAGCAGCTACTCAAGGAATATGAAAAATAACTGGCGGGGCATTGGGGAAGAAGATTAGTATTCAAATTTTTAAAAAAATCAATGGTAAGTATCCTTCTTTTTTTCTTTCTTGTATACCTAGTAACCTAGAAGTTGGCAACAGAGGCCAAATAGAAAGAAGCCTTCTAGCTCTGGTACAAAAGTTAGGAAAAAAAATGTATAATACTAGGACAAAATATGAAAATAACCCCTTTTTTCCCTTTTTTTTCAAAGCATTCAACACATTAGTAATTCTGTGATGATGAGGCCACAGTCAGAAAACAGAAGCCAACACATACTCCCTATGCAGAGGTGCTGCCATAGCAAGTGGGTGGGTACCCTCATTGCCTTTGTCCTCTACCTTGCTGCTTGGCCTGGGATGTATAGGAAGTTGTAGATGTACACAGGAGAGCAGGATACCAAAGGGGACCAAATTAGGAATACTATGGAACATAAGTACCAGAAATATAGCGGAGAGAGAATTCAGAATAGCAACCTCATAAAGCCACTTCTGAAATATTGCACTCACCCTAAACTTGTGAGTACATAGATGTGACACAGCACTGCCCAGATCCAAGACTGGTCACTTAGTGGCACATAGGTAGAGTGGATCTGAATAGATTGTCAGGGATTTGAAGCCTGAATTGACACTGGAAACACTGCATGGAAAGTAGGATAGAACTTATGAGCTGAACCAAATCAGTTCAGCTGCCTGCTAAAATAAAGATAGCGACATTCTTCGCAGCATTTAAACAAAGCTCCAAATCTCATAATACTCAAAATGTCCAGGAAACAATCCAGGCAAACAATAACCAGGAAAATCTTGACTAACATGAGAAAGGAAAACCTGATGCCAAAGTCAACATGACAGAGATGTTAGAATTACCTTGCAGCAAGGAATCATGGACATTCCTAAAGGCAATGGAAAAATGGAAATTCTCTGCAAAGAAATTGAATATGTAAAGAAAAATCAAAGAATCAAAATTTATTTATTTATTTATTCATTTATTGAAACAGGGTCTCTCCATGAAGTTCAAATTGGCCTTGAATTCACTATGTTGCCCAGCCTGGCCTCAAACTCTTGATTCTCCTGCCTCAGTCTCCCAATTGCTGGAATTAAAATACATGTGCCACTATGCCTGGTTCAAAGAAAATTTTAGAACTCCAAACACAGTAACTCAAAGAAAAAAACTATGGAATGGATTCAAAAACTGAATGATGGGAAAAAGATCAGTGAACTTGAAAATAGATCAATAAAAATTACTCAGTTTGAGCATTGAAAAGCAAAAGGATTTATAAAAATATCAATAGAGCTTCAGGGCTTATGAGAAAATAAGAGAACTAACACTGCTGTTATTGTAGTCTGTCGAGGAAGGAAGAAAAATAGAGTTATGGAAAATATTTGAATCTATAATGGATTGAAATTCCCAGATTTGGTAAAATATGTATCTCTACTCACTAATGAATCATGGCAAATCTCAATTCTAAAGATAGCCACACACAGGGTCATAATAATCAAATTAGTGATAACTAATAACAAAGAAAAATAAGGAAATTGGTCATTAGGAAATAACACATTGGAAAATGGTGCAAATGAATATAGTTTTATCACCAGAAGCCAATGAGGCCAGAACGAGTTTTTGTAAAGGGTGAAGGAAAAGAGCTGTCAACATGCATTGTCATATGCATTCAAAATATCCTTCAGGAAGGACTAAATACAAATGCTTTAAGATGAGGACAAAATGAGAAAGCTTTGTGGCCAGCAGCCCTGCTCTAAAGCTTTTATTAATAGAAGTTCTTCAGACTGAAATGACATGATATCAGAAGGGAACTTGGAACCTCAGGAATGATGGAGGAGAACAAAAGTGGTAAGTATCTGAGTAAATATAACAAATTAATTTTTCTACTTTGTGGTTAAAAGTGTTCAACAATTGAAAGCAAAACACATAATACCGCCTGATTGAGTTTTCAGTATAAGAGGTGTAATATATAAAACAAGTATATAATGGACCTATATGAGGTAAAATCTTTACATTCCATTTTAAAAGGAAAAATACTGTTTTTAAGTTGACCATGAAAAGATAAAGATGTGCATGAGAATCTCTAGAAAAAGAAGTAAAATATTGTATGAAAAGAAATATTAAAATACACAATAGATAAAATAAAAATTAGTATGTAATGCTCAAATAATCTGAAAGAATGAAAGAAAAGGGGAAATAAATGCAAAGTTGTATGAAAAAAATAGAAAGAACAGAATATGTGTAAATTCAAAACTATCAATAATAACATTAAATACAAGATGCAGATGGTCTAAATACATCAATTAAAGGACAGATGTACTCAGAATCAACATGAATTAACTAAATACTTTCTACCTGAAATTCATTTCAAATATAAGGAAATAGGAAAGTAATAGTAAAGTAGGAGATAAGGTTTATTAAGTAAAAACTAATCAAAAGAAAGTGGTAATGGCTAATTAGTATCAGCCAAAGATTTCAGAACAAACAAAATGACTAGGAATAAAAAACAATATTACATAAAAAGTGTCAATTCATTTATTGAGTATATCCTCAAAATAGAACTTCAACATACATAAAGGAAATCTGAAAGCATTGAAAGAAGAAAGATAACTAACAATAATTGGAGACCTCAGCAATCCTCTCTCAGTAAAAGAACTAGTGGGTAGAAATCAGCAAGGCTACAAGGAACTGAACAGTACCATCAAGCGAAGGATCTAACTGACATATATAGAGCACTCTATCCAGCAACAGAGAATTCATATTCTTTTCAGGTGCACATGAAACATTCTTCAAGATAGATACCCTAGATCATAAAATAAATACTTCAATTTCTATAAAATAGAAATCATACAAAATATGTTCTCTGACCATTTTGAACTGAACAATAAATCAACAGCAAAATGGGAACAAGAACATCATCAAATACTGGAAATTAAACAATACACTTCTAAATAACCCATTATTCAAAGAGTAAGTCTCCAATGAAATTAGTAAATATTTTTGACTGAAGAAAATACATTAACATTTATGAGATGTAGCTATCACATTTTTCAGAAGGAAACTGCTGACAGCATTAAATGCTTATATATTATAAAAAAGTCAAATCAATACTTTCAGCATGTACTACAGGAAACTAGGAAAAGAGCAAATTAGCCCAGAGCTTAAGAAAGTATAAATATAAAATCAGAACTCAATGAAACAGAATTCAGAAAATTAATTAAAAATATCAACAAAACCAAAAGCTGTTCAATGAAAAGGTGAATAAAACTGACTCCTCTAACAAGATTGATTGGGGGAGGGAAACTAAACTAGTACCAGCAATGAAGGAGAAGAGCAAATATAATTTCCCAATTTTCTTCCCTCATGATGTTAAAATGATTACAAAAGAATACTATCAGCAACCATGCACATAAATTTGAGATGACATTGTCCAATTGATCAATGACTCAAAAACTACAAAGTACTTAAACTCACACAAGGTAAAACAGATAACCAAAATAGTCATATAGGGAAATAAATCTATTTCTATTTACAGGTGACAAACAGAGGAGGAATGAGAGGTAAACAGCATACTCATTTAAATTTTGAAACCCACCATCAATTTCCATTCAAGCCAAGGAATGTTCCTTGAATAGAGTCAAGTTTGGTTCCACAGAAGTGGTTCCCTATTTTATTGTTCTCCTCCTGGGTTCCATCCTTCCCTAGAGAAGTCCTTCTTTTCATAAGACATAGCTGGTTAGAATAGCTTTAGTTGAGTAGTTTTTCCAGTCTTCTTCCTGTTCGTAGAATGCTGGGGTCCAGATGCTTTCTCACCTTGTACTGACTTGGTCACTTTTACTCCACACTGGTGCTCTTTGGGCATTATAAGATTCTAATGGTTCCAAATCCCACTTCCATAATTTATTTCATAAGGGTTGCCTTTCTGCTTACATAAAATGTCTTGGACAATACTATTTAGTATTCCTAAAAAGGTTTTTGTCTAGTTGCTCTGCAGGTCTACTAGGAACCACTTCAATCTTCCTGAAATGTTAATAAACACTTTTATAGACAATGTATCTCATTTGATTTTGTCTGACACTTTAGTGAGAACCTGTCAGCTAGAGAGATGGTAAATGTGAAGTCATTCTACTTTCCTCAACCCAAAAAGACTTGGGGCATCTTTATTTCTTTTAAATTGTTTGAAAACTGAAATTCCTCCCTGAGTTATTGTCCCTTACCATCCACAAATAAAAGAAGTTGATTGCAATTTTGTCCTCTTCTATGGAAAAGCTCTTAGCTAAACCTACATGCTCATTAGGTACTGTTATGGGTTGTGTTTAGATGTCCCCCAAAAGCCTCATGCTTTCTCAGAGGTGGCTGAATCTAGAATGTGTGATTGACTCATGGTGGGGCTAAACCTGAGAGTACTAGGATTAAGGGCATGAGTGCTACCCGCCCTAAGTAATCTGAATAAGATAAAAGGGGCTGGAAGATACTGTGGTATCTTGTTGCTTTTGCTGTCTTCTGATGCCATGAACAGTTGCCCCTCTGCCACCCTGCCTTGAAGCCAACTGATTATGGACTGAAACCTCTATGAACTATAACCAAATAAACCTTTCCCCCTTTAACTTTAGGTGCCGGGTATTTTGTATCAGCAAACGGGAGAAAACTAAGACAGGTACATAGTTTCTATCTTTGATATTACTACAGGGATAATTATGAGAATGGTGTTTCTAGTTTATATAGGTTGACTGGTCCAAAAGCCAATGGCATATATAACAGGCTTTTGTTAAAACTATTTTCTGTGTACTACTTCTTCTATTACTTTGTGTAACAACCCACCGCAAAACTTGGTGGTTTAAAATAGTAACTATGAATTTTTCCCATGATTCTGTTATGGTGGGAAGAAGATTCTTCTACTGTTCTTATTCATTCATGCAACAGGGGTCATGATTCATTGGAAGTCATTAATGTAACAGTCCACCACAACTTTGTTGTATGCAGAAAGAACTGTTAATGTCAGGCATTTTGGTCCAGAAAATTTGATCTGTATATACATTACAACAATTTAAAACAACAAAAAGTTTAGGTTAAGACAGCTTCAGTCATTTCATACCAGAGTTCAAAAGCATCTAGTATTTTTCTTCTGATATGAGATCTTTTGATTGTTAAAACCACTACTATAATATAATCCCATCTTTGTAAGCAAGGGAGAAAGGCATTTCTGATCAGTTACATGAAAATATCTAATTCATCGGGAAAGACAAATCCATTGTTCCTTAATGAAAGCAAGGCCAAAGAGAATTTGAAAAATCAAGCTATCCTACATATCAAGATATCCTATATATCCTAATTAGAGTCCATGGAGGCTAATACAAAGTGAAGCTTATGAAAAATACATTGAAGTCTTTAAGATTCTTTATTATTTCCGGCTGTTTAGGCTCAATTTGTTAAACATAGTGGGGCATTTCTCATTAATCCATCATTTTTGTGGTTTGCCTAATTTGCAGCAGTCTTCATGTCTAACATACTGTGCATTTGAATAAGCAAAATATTAACATTTGTGGCATACAGCTTATTTTTAGAAAAAATAAAAAGTGGCATAATCAAAACCATAATTTTTTCTTTTAGTAGTGCATTTCATGACCTATATTTGCAATAATTACTCTATAAACTACATTGTTCCTGTGTTATGAAATATTCTTTGTATATTTTACTGTTTTTCTTCCTCTCTCTCTCTCTCTCTCCATCTCTATAAACTACATTGTTCCTGTGTTATGAAATATTCTTTGTATATTTTACTGTTTTTCTTCTTCTTACAATGTTGTTCCCAAATTATATGAATAATTTGAATCTTTATATGAATAAAAAAAGTTTCACCTGACATTATTTTTCAAAGATATGACTTTGTTTTTCATCTGGTATATTATTTTCCCCTTTTTTTGCTATTTTCTTTAATCAGCTGAATTTAGCCATAATGAATGAACTATGTATTTTTTAATCTTTTTAAGCATTCTTGCTTTTTCCCACAATGTGTCTAAAAAAGGAAAGACACATTTATCTTCATGTGCACACACTTGTTTTAATTCATGGATTTTGATGCAATTAATTAATTAATAATCAGACAATTTTTGTTACATATAACAGAATTTCATTTTAATATAACCTATGTCCCTTAAAATGTGAATATTTGATTTCTTTTGAACAGATGGATATTACTATTTTATTTAACAAGGAGATAAATAGCTGAATTTCATAAAATCAAAAATATTGATTGGATTTTTTTCAGGTGCTATAGAGTGACCCAATTCCCTAGATGGTTCTTTTACAGCAGGGGGCCCACAGGTTCTCTTCTTGCATGAAAGTTTTAAACTTTTGCACCCTTAAGCCTGTGATGGGTAGGGTCATGGTAATTCCTGAGATTCCCTCAAGTTATTTTTTTTTTCACCTAGTTCAAAAGTCCTTGGGTTTCTGTTTAATGGTACTAATCTCTTCAGCAACCACATCTTTTTTGGCCCCAACTTTGCATGTGCTTGATTTCTGGCAAAAATGTAAAATTTTCAAATCTTCTTGCTCTGCCTTTTGCTCCCAACTGTCATTATAAATCTGGCTAAAACCAGCCAGCAGTACCCACACTGCAATCTGAACATTGAGATGCCTTGGAATAGCCTTTGTCAAATCTTTTAGTCCATAGCCCTTGAGCTCAGCCTTCCATGAAGTTTCAGGTCATGGCCAAAATTTAGACAAGTTCTTTGAAAGAATGAAAGATACAGGGGATACCAGTCCAATTTTCATTGAAACTCTTCATAAGCTTGGCCTTTATTGTTTACATTCCTATCAGCCTTGTGGTTCTCTGAACTCTGACCAGAACCATCCACTAAGACTTACTTACAGCTTTCTTGGGGGTTTCTCTATTCACCTCTGCAAACTTTTCCAATTTTTTCCTGTAGATCACTCTGAAAGCTTCTGAATCATATGGTCAGGTATAATCACAACAACCTCATTTTTCTGGTACCATTTTTCTGTATTAGCATTCTAATTGTTACAACTGAATACTTGACACCTACAACTTAAAAGAGGTTACTTTTGGTGTAATGTCTAAGAAATCATTCTCAAATTCAATGTCACAATGTTTTCTTCCCTGTGTTTTTTTCTGGTTTTAGTTTCACACATCATATTTAGGTCTTTAATTCATTTTTGGTGAAATTTTTTATACAGCAATTTCTTCTCATGAAGATATGTTCTAAGAGCCCCAGTGGATGTCTGAAATTATGCAAAATACTGGACCTTATATATACTATGGCCAAAGGGTAGATAAGTTCTTCATCTTTCCAAATCCCCCCTTACTGTAGATCTTAGCATCCTTAGCATAGTTTTTTTTTTTTCTTTCTTGATTAAGAGCTTTCATCTTTTCACATATAGGACTTTATTGTTTCTTTGGGCATATCCTTACTCTTGTGCTTTGCACCATTTTTGAGCAAAATAAGGGTGACTTGAACATAAGCACTGTAAAAATGCAACAGTATGATAACCAAGATGGTTACAAAGGGACTACTGGATAAGGAGTAAATAAACTGTGAATATGTTGGACAAAGGCATGATTTATGTCCTGAGCAAGACAGAGTAAGGTAGTGTAAGATTTCATCATGCTACTTAGAATAGCATGTAATTTAAAACTTATAAATTGTTTATTTCTGTAATTTTCTACTTAATATTTTCAAAATTGATCGGCCTTGGGTGCATGAAACCATGGAGAATGATATGGTGCTCTACTGTATGCTGTAGGGTGAAGATTCTGTGTCATTCTTTTGCATATGGACATCTAGTTTTTCTAACATTATTTGTTGAAGAGATTATCCTTCCTAATTGTACAATCTTGGCATCCTTGTTGAAGATGATTTACTTATATGCATGAGAGTGTATTTGTAGGTTATGTATTCTGTTTCACTTTTCTATACATCTGTTTTTATGCCAGGAACAATATTTTATTACTCTATTTTATAATATGTTTTGAAATATAAAAGTATGGTTCCAGTTTTCTCCTTTCTTGGGACTGTTTTGATTGCAGGATTTAGATTTTTGAATTTCTCTTTTTATCCCAATGGCTCTGTGCCATTCATACCCTCACTCTCTTTCAAGATCTGCCATAAGCAATAATCTATATCCTTTGTATTGAGCTTGGGCAATTAGGAGTAAGATCAGTAGAATAGCCATAAACACTTTTTCTTAGTATAAAATCAATTTACTCAAGCCAGGGATTTAGCTCAGCGGTGTTGCCGCCTGCCTCAAAAGCACAAGGTCCTGAGTTCAGGCCCCGGTACCAAAAAAAAAAAAAAAAAAAGAAAGAAAGAAAGAAAGAAAAGAAAATAGGACTTTCAGAAGAGAGTCCTTGTTGAAATCAATTTACTCAACTCAAATACTCAGTCTAAGAATATCCTAATTGACTAAATTTTTTTGCTCCTATTTCATATTTTATAGTCATAGAAGAAAAGATAAACTGAATCTCCTGCATATGATAATTTGAGTACAGGAACAAAACCAACTCAAACTCTCAAACCATAGATAATGGCAAAACTAGATACTACACCAAAGTCATCCACTAGCTGAAACTACACTAGAAATGAACTCCAAGTGAGAAGAGAGGGGAAGGCTGAAAGTAATATTGACACTTGACACTGTTGTATTTTCTGAAGAGACCTGTGTACTGTATTTGTCAGACTGAAAATACGTTGTAAACATTTATCTTCCTTGTGATTAGAAAGCAAGATAGAGAGAATTTTCTACATTTCAGTACAACTATACTTAAGTCAAAAGTAGTAATTATTTTTTATGAAATTTAGTGTTGAGGGATTCTTAATTACTACATGTAACATTGCATAAAAGACCTATCATTTTGTCAATTTAAAAATATTACAATCAGTTAAAATGTGGTACTGCTGTCCATCTCCATCATGCATATTCTTTATATTTCTACTTGGCATAAGAATTATATAGTTTGCTTCCATCTAACAAAAGTTAACTTCAGCCATCCAGATGTTAATATTTAGGAAAAAAAAACAGGGGTTGGGTCTATGTACTGTACTTCCCATTTTTATAGGCTGTTTTTAAAATCAAATATTAATGAAACAATAGGGAGCATATCAGTTCAATAGTTAATTCCAGTATTAGATTCCTTAAGCTTTCAACAGTTAGGAATGTATCCTTGGTCTCAAAGCCCCTGGAATCTTTTTAAAGAGTATCTTTAAAATGCTTTAGTTGTATATCTGCAGCTACCTTATATCAACTAGATCTACACAAAGGAGGAGGGTCTTGGATTATGCCTGTAATGCCAGGCTTTCATCAGATTAACACATGATGATGAATTTCATGTTAGGGGTAAAACAGTTATTTCTTTTTCAATACAGACTGATAAGCCCAATACAATACAGATTGATAAGCCCAATCAGACATCCAGACAAGGCTTATGAGGCTATGAAAGTCAGGAAAAATGTATCATCACAGACTGAAAAGCATTTAGCTCACTGTTGTCAGAAAGGATGAAAATTGAAAAAATTTTAACATTATTTGTTTATCTAATACATGTTAAATTTTTCAAATAATCACAGTAGAAGAAAAAGAGATTGTTATCCAATAGTAAGTAAAAGATGTCAGATAAATTAAGTAAAAATCATTATTATTCTCTTTAGAAGATAAAACTTCAAAAAGTGAAGTAATGAAATGATTCAATTATCCACTGTGAGCTGGGATTCTTTTCATTTTAATACTGTTTCCAAGATGGGTATTTTTTAAAACTTTCAGTAATTAATTCATAGTAAGTATACAATTTTTTTAATAAAGTGACATTTCATATGAACTGTTGCATTGATTATGATCAAGATTAAATAGTCCCAATGTTAAGCATATGTATAACTGACATTTTAAAAAAGTTATTTTCTTCTGGACATGTCATATGCCAAGTTTGCACTGGTACCAGAAATAATATCTCGAATTGCCCAAATGTCTACATGATTAATAAGTTAAATGCACCAGCAAATATTTAATGACTAAATGTTTTTATTTTAGGTAACAGAATACTATGTAGGGTGTAAATATAAACATTTATTTTAGTACCATGTGAAGCATTGTTTAAGGAAAGCAAAGAAACCTGGGCACCAGATAAGAGGCACTGTTTTTGTATGATACAGTTGTTGCATTCGATAATATTTCATGGATAAGTAACCTAGAATATTTTGCCATGAACCACAATGGAAGCTCCAAACTGATGGCTTTTTTATTCTTTCATAGAACAAATCAGCAACCTGACATGATATCAGAGTTTTGAGTGCCCACTCATCAAGGCTGAGAAAGCTCCAACGGACTAGGGTCTCTGCTGATTCTGAGAAGTCAAAGTTAAATGAATGCATCATTTCTAACTCAACTACTAAGAGATACAGGATGATTATAATTATTCCTTGTATCCAGGATACCTCACAAGACTGAGGCAACACCAAAATGATGAAATATCGTTTTTAAAAAAGCAATCAATACTGGCCATTTATTATCTCAAGTTGTATTTGTGAATGTCAGGTTTTGCTTACAGATGCTGCTGTATATCTGACTTCACTGATTCTTAGTGATGTTCCTTTTCATATGTTGCTCTAGCTATGTCCAGGAATGAGATGGAGGGTATGGAAAGTGCTCTCTTCTTTTACCGGGACTGACTTAGCTCAACATACTCTAGAACTGTACTAGTTTAGTTCTAGAGTAAAATAAAATGCTAACACCAAGTCTGGGAGAGATTTATGTACATTTATTATAAATTTTTGATAAAAATGTGATTTGCATTCTTGAATATTCATAAGTATTCTATTTATCTACATACAAATAAACCTCAATATTAATGGTAAAACTTTAGCATTTTTTTTGAAACAGGCTCTTGCTTTGTAGCTCACACTTGCCTGGAACTCACATTCCTCCAGCTTCAGCATTCCATTTGATGGGATTTCCCGTGTGCAATACCATGCCCAGGTCAAACCTTAGGGTTTTAAAGAGGAACATTTCTGCCTTACCTACCTACCTCCATATATTTCCAACTCAAAATGAGTTTGCATAAGAAACATTTAGATTTGTAAAGAAAATGATTATTTTTAGTATCTATACTTCCCTTCCAGCTTTGGGAGAGTAGCAGCCCATGAAATCTAATACATAAACTAAGGCTCTAAGACCCTCTGTGATCCATGTTCACACTCAGCCAATTCCATGGCTGCAATAGATCAGAAGAGCTTTGTGCAAAGAAATGCACTTACATGACAAGCACTGCATAAATGTGATTCTCTTCAGGCAGACAGACACACATACTCACAGAGATCAGAAGAAATATATTTCTTGAAAGTATCATTTTAACTACCCTGTGGAATCCCAAGAAAAAAATCATCAACAAATACATTTATGTTCTTCTATGTAGTCGACAAGAAGCAACAGAAAAATAAAAATAAAAATATAAAACAGTGATTATGAATTAAGAAATTCAAGATACACAAATATCTTAAATACTAAAAGAAAAATATAGCAATCATAAAAAATATCTAAACCTATGCACATTATTGAATGCCTCATAAAAGTATTTACCTATGACTGCATGGGTGTCAAGTTTGGCTTTTTCCGGAGTAAGTACCTGAGCTAAAATATTTCATGGCAGCAAAGAGGAAAAACTACTTTTTCAAATGTGTACCTGCATTCTAATTTGTCTGTATACTTATCCATGACTATTTATGTTTCCGATTTGTCAATCAAGGCTAAAAACATTTTCCTTTGTTACTACCAAACAATTCTAAAGTGAGAGCATACAAATACTAATATACCTGCAAGTATTTATAATTATCTTGTGGATAAAATGTTACAGCATATAGATAGTCTTCTGAGGACTTGCTTTGGCTTCAGTCCTTTGAAGAGGATGGTGCTTCTACAGTAGCCCTCTACCCTTCTAAGGATTTCCCTGTCCATAAACCACAGCAGGGGGGTAAGACCCAACATTTTTCCTTGGTCAATTTACTCGGAAGCAGCATGGTGATTAATCCCATGGTCCTAAGGGTAGTTTCTCAGCAGTCCAAGAATTTTGACTCTCACTGAGATTACTCAAGATTGAACGTGCCCTCCTTTACTCACCCTCAACACATAATCAGGGCATGAGGCACCCCATCTAGAGAGGACAGCATCCAAAGGAATAAGGAGAGTACACTGAAATTATAAACACTACCATATTTTACAGCTGTCCTTTTATATTAAACAATATCAAGCATACTATCATGATAAACTGAGGACACTTTGTTCTAAAAATAAATTGTTGAAACAAATAACAGTGCAAAATAGGAAAAAAATTTATTTTTATAAAATACAGTCTCTAATTTCAGATACAAAATACTACATATAACCATACTTATATATCTTCTAAACTATAATTTCAGGATTTATATTTTTAAAAGTTATCTCTGGTGAATTTCAAATTTAGAATTTTTATAGGATTTAAATATATCTATATTGAATATTTTCTTTTTGAAACTGAAGCTGGACATCACTATAATCTAAAATGAGATTCATAAGGTCAAAGAACTGTGTCTTTAGATAACTTTTCTCCTTAACCTGTCATAACCAAATATCCTTAAAACTGCACTTCCTCTCTTTTCAACAAGTTCCAATTAGAATGGTTCATGACTTGTGTTTCATTTTAACTTTTTCTGGCTTTTGGATTCCTCTAGGTCAGAAGAGGTGAACCTATGTCATGCATGCTGGCAGTGGGCTGTTTGTATCTAAAAGGTTCACAATTATCGCTCTAGATTATTTTGACAGAACTATAAGATCGCATCGTGTTGTCTCCCCAGAGAAGCCGTTTGTTGTATGCTGCTGTCAAGTATTTTAACTGAAAGCTAAAGGAAGAAATTACCCTCTTGCTTCCATTTTCCTTAAGCATAAATGATAATTTCAATCATAACCATTGCCAAATGTTTATTTTTTATACTGGATTCCTAATTAAGTGGGATGATTGATGATTGAGGATAATTCAAAAGTGTTTCAGAATCACTAACTGCCAGGGTTCTGTAAAACATTTTTTACAAAATGGAATATTAACACTCTGAGGACACGATTACACTCATACAACATCTACTGTATGCTTTTATGGAATGTGAGAGTAAAGGGTATGTTCGTCATAACTAATGTGGTAATGCTACTCTATCGTCCTGTCACTCTCAGTCAGCAAATATGGAGAACCTACTCTGCTTCTGTTTCTAGCCCTGTGTATTTGTATATTGTTAATTTCTGAAGAGAACCAGTATAAACTCAAGAGTGACACCTTGATGAATATTTAAATGTACAGTTATTTTTGTACAGATCTTACAAAAGTATTTTAGACCATGAATATCTGCATGGGAATGAGTAAATTAATGATTTCTGAGAATTCTCTAAAATGAAGAATATTTTAATAGATGCTTTAATTCTTAAATATCTCTATTTGAAACTCATTTGTTGTATGGAACTATTGAATAAGAGAAACTCTTGCTCTGTTTCATAAAATAACAAGTACTTATCATGCTACATGCTTGAGACTGTGAAAATGTTTACTTTTACTCTTACTTGTAAAGAAATAATTGGATATCTTAACTTCCATTTAAGTTAGTAATAACCAGCTTCAATAATCAGTATTTGAAAGTGTGCATACACATACACACACACAGATACATACACATACAAAAAGTAACAATAAAATAAGAAGGCCTAATGGGGACGTATGTCAATAAACTTCATTACAGTGAGACAGACAAGAGAGCCCTGACTCCTTTATCCGGTTTTATAAGACAGAACACAAGTAGTATTTTGCAAGACTATAGACTTTTTTTCCATTTGTACTATTTCTTGGTAAAAGTAAGATTCTCTCTCTCTCTCTCTCTCTCTCTCTCCATGTGCATTTATAGACACCAATAGTAAGCAAATATGAACTAGAGATCAGTAAGTTACTTTTGGCTATTTCTGTTATGTTGATCAGGTGAGAAAAAGCTGGGATTCATCTTAGGAGCCCTTGTGTATGGTTTAAGTCCTTTACAGCTACCATTAGCTGTCAGCTACACCATGGATATTGTCCATATGCACTTTGAGGTAGTCATTCCTTGTAAACTTCTTATGGCAAAACTGGCACTCTGCCAGTGGACGATTGGGATTATGAGTCATCTTGTGTCGGATCAGCATTTTCTTCAGGCTAAAAGCCAAGTCACAAACCTAGAAAAGATCCAAAGATACTAACCATATTACACTGAAAACCCTGAAGATATACCAACTTATCATTTATATAATATACATTATTAAAAGTTCTGCTGTCATGTTTGTATTAATAGGTCTAAGAAAAATGATTGATCTTGGAATAAATGAAATTTAACATCCATATGAATGGGTAAAGGAATTAATTAAATTTCCAAGTTACTTTTTGTATTTAATTGTACCCTTTACACCCTTTACACCCTCCCTTCCCTGAAGCATCTCTAGAGAAGCAGCTTCTTACAAATACCTTCCACAGGATTGATGAAGTGCACAATGAATGGTAAACCTCTTAAGTGAAAGACTTCGTGGTCTAGATGGCATTTCTCTCTATGGAATAAATGACCTAAGACATTCTCACCAGTGATCCCTTCACATTAATCCCATTTGTGATGCTGATGGCTAATGTTGCTTCAGGCACAGTAGGGGGACACTTATTACCCACTATTCCATTTTTTGTTTCTTATTATATGCTTCGTTTAACTAAGGAATGTAACAAGTTTACTTCATATAAGCTCTGCCGCACTGCCACTTGGCTCAACATACAACCTGATAATTAAAAACATTAAGTTAGCACAGAACATGTAAGGCATAATTACTTAAGTTATAAAAAGAAATGAAATTCAAAGCTCGATGTTATTCACAAAAATTTTATTTACATAAAAATCTTCAAAAGCACATCCATTCTAAAATAAGGCACATTTAACTAAAGTGAAAACAACATGAAAAGCATAATGAATATAATGAGAATGGAATTGCTTGTAAAAATACTGTAAAGAAAGCTGGAATCCTGAATGAGGTGAGGCTTGCGAAAATAGTACAGCAAATAAAAATTGTGCATTCCTTTTGGAGGAAGAAGGACTTGCATTCACAGCAACAAGAAACTTGAGCATGAAGTTCTAATTGGATAAGAAGGGGCACTAATCCAATAATAATATATTTCAGCTTACACGTAAGTAGCAGCATAGTGTGGCAGAAAGAATATAAGCTTTTGAGTCAGATCACTTTCTAAGGAAGCTTGTCTTACATCCCAATGTAAAACTGAGACATGCCATCCTCTCTAGATACCTTTTTCTCTGCTCAAATTTGGTTTTTACAGAACACTTGTCACTTCTGACCCACAGCATAGTTAATTTATTTACTTTATTGTTTCTTGTGTCTCTACTCACTGGAGTTTCAGCTCCATGAGGGAAGAGATCTCTGTTGCATTTTACTGACACATATATTCTACTAAGTTATTTGCTGAAGATCCAACTTGGGTTTGAATTCTGACTATCTCTTCCTAAGGGAGGTAAAATTAACAAATTACCCTTTTAACCTCACTTCCCTCACCTGTAAAATGACAATAATGGTCTCACAGAAATGTAAGAAAAAAATAATTAAGGCAAACTGGTGAGATTGCAAACTTAATAAATGTTAGTGAATAATTTTTCCCTTCCATCTTTTCCAGCAAAAAGTATCATCAGCAGATTGGAAAGAATAAACTGATGTTAATAATAAAGAGTCAAAAGCTACCATGGGTGTGATTTTGAAAGAAAGATGCTATTCTAAAGAATGGCAGTGCCCTAGAGTGTCCAAGTATTTTGCAAGCAAATAGGATAAATAATTTCCCAGAGTAAACATAAATTAGCCAATTATTCTCAGGAAATGACATATTTCTTTTGGAGTAGGTCATAAGTATAAGCTTGGTAATTATAATTAGGGACAGAGTATATACCTTTCAAGTCACGGTACAGAGCTGAGCTGCTTTAAAATCAAGGAAAAAACTACTAAAACATGATGACTATAAAATATATAAATTTTGATAACTGATATAAAAGTGTTAACTATCCTTATTAAAAGAGAAGACTTTGAAACTAGGGAAAAAAGCAAGATGAAAACATAGAGTGTACTTAAGATATACATTTCCAAAAAGTAACACACACACAATTTAAAAAGTGGGGGTTAGAATGTGGATATAAGTGTATAAAATGATACTCACAGGGCATAACTGGTATTGATTCATGCTTCCTCAAAAACAACCTGAATAGACAGAGACAGCATCCCGCAAAGAACCAGGAGTACCACTTATATGAACATCTATGAAAGATTTATATATAGGATGCTTCCACAGAATTATTTATAAAGTTGAAATGCTACAAATTACTTACTTGGCCAAAGTTAACACATACACTCCTTTCTATATAACCAGGTGAAGAAATACTTTTCACCTCTTAAAAAGATCATACTTTGAAAAATGTTTAAAGGCAAGAAGAAATGTAAATGGAAGAAAACAATAACAAGATTACTGCAATTTAGTCTACAATACTGAAATACAGAGGATAAAGATATTGCAGAAATAAATATGTGAGGAAATGTCAACAGATAAATATTACTTGACATCAGCTGGGAAACTGTAGATTGTTTTGTTTGTCTTCATTTGTTTCTATATTTCTTCATTTTTCTGGTGTTAAAAAGCAAATTTTCTATAACCCAAAACCTCATAGATCAACTATTCTTTTAAAGAGACATTAGTACTATTATCCCCATTTTACAGAAAGAAATGGAGATATTGAAGGTCACTCAAATTTTCCAAATCACAAATGAATTCCAAGATTTAAACCCAGACAGTCTGGGCTCAGATTCCACACCACCTCCAAAGGGTTAATTGTTAGTAAAAACTTTCACTGCAAGCAGACATGTGAGCTCATCTTACTTTTCCCATTTGTCTGGCTAACACTATTTGAAAAACTAAAAATGACTGTGAAAGTATAAGGAAAGTTCTTAGTTCAGCTCACCAGTGTGGTGTGGTGGGGGATATGATGTGTGAGTCCATTTACACAATCACCAAGGGAAATTACAGCAAGAGCAAGCTGGAGATGATGGAAAGGAAGCTGAGCAAGATGCTGAAACCACTGATAATGGTTGTGAATTAAGAAAGCCCTAGAAGCCCTGCACAGGGGATGAGATGGGAACAATCCAACAGATTGTTGAATGTAAGCCAGAATGGGGGATTAAATATCAGTACAGTACAGTACAGTACAGTACCTCATGTCACAGATGAGCTGACTACCTAGAAATTAAAAGTTTTTTGTTCATGATCATAAGTGTAGTCATTAAAGGACTCCAAATGATGATCTGGATAAATCAGCCACATGCAAAGACATTCACAGTTATTTTAAAAATAGGGGAGAGCAAGAAAGAATTCAAGTGTCAAAACAGGGATGTTTCTTTTTCTTTCTTTCCATTTGAAATTCTTAGACAACTCTCTCCCTTACTGACTTAGCATAGAATGCTAAGTCAGAATGGAAAAACCTTTATTTTTACTATTATACTAGTCTAGAGATTAAAAAAAATTGTTTTAAAGTATAAGTGAAACAAGATATTTAACAGAAAATACCTTGATATATGGGAATTAGAATTTTATGCAAGTATCTTTAGTTAACAAATACTACATACAATGTGTCT
This sequence comes from Heterocephalus glaber, assembly GCF_000247695.1. The sequence continues at coordinate 680,613 of NW_004624777.1, forward strand.
ATCATTTCAGTTAGGAATACAATGACAAAACATACTGTTTTGCTCTGTGAAGTCTCAAGTGTAGGGAGAGGTATTTGCAATGTCATTAAATTTGTGCTAAGAGAGGCACAGTGGCAAGTGCAACAAAAGACAACACAATTTTGAAACTTGAAACGCAAGGACTTGATAGACATTTCTTCAGGAAAGACATAAAATGGACAAGAAGCACAGGGGAAAATGGTCAATACCATTAGTCTTTACGGGAATACAACTCAAAATCACAATGAGATACACACCCCCAAAGAGATAGTTATAATTAATCAAACAAACAAATGGAAAAAAAATGTTGGCAAGGATGTGCAGAAACTGAAAGTCTCACATATTGTCAGTGGAAAAATAAAATGGTTCAGCTCCTGTGGAAAACAGTATGGATGGAGGTTCCTCAAAAATTAACACACAGAATCTGCATGTGATTCAGCAATTCCATTCCAAGGTATATGCCCCTAAGAACGGAAAACAGGTACTCACTCAAATTCTTGTATACCCATGTTTATTATAGCACTGTTCTAATACTTAAGAAGTAGAAACCACCCAAGTGTCTATGGATGGATGAATGGATAAACAAATTGTTCTATACAAATACAATGGAATATCATCCAGCTATAATGAAGAATTACTGTAACTGCTACAATAAAGATTAAACTGGAGTGCAATAAACTAAATAAAATAAGCCAATCACAAAGGTCATATATTGTATAATTTGTTCATATGAAATATCCAGAATAGGCAAATCTATACAAATTAAAGTAGATTGGTGGTTACAAGGGTCCAGGGGAATGGAGATTAACTGTTTAATGAGTGTGAAGTTTCATTGTGGTGCAACAAAAACATTTTCAAACCAAAAAAATGTGGAGGTTGTGTAACACTGTCAGTGTACTAAATGACTCTTCATTTTTAAATGATTCATTTTGTTATATAAATTTCACCAAAAAAAATCACCTTGGCAGGGTACTCTGGATGGAGAACACAGACACAGGAAATCGTATATAATAAGAAAGGGTGAGGGTCTGAGCTATGCACTAACAGGATGAAAACGGAGACGAAGTAATGGTTCTTTAGAAGGGAGAGATTAGAAGTCAAGTGAATATATTAAGAATGAGAATGCTATGAGGACAAGATTTTGAAAGAATGACAGCCAGGATGCATTTCCGGGAAGCTTATGAGGCACTTAGAAATATGAATCTTTACTATTGTACCAGTCTGGGCTACAAATGATGACTGGAGAGTTTTGAATTCACAGAAGTAAATGAGACAGTGGTAGATAGGAAAAAAAAAAATCATGCTTGTTATATAATAGCTTAAAAATAACATCACAATTGGATTTAAGGAATATTAAACAAAAATATTCCTCATAAATAAAAGAAGTACCAAGTGATGGTATAAAGATGTCCATATACTGTTATACTTAAGTTAAGGCCCATACATACATACACTTAAGTTAAGGCCCATATTGGTTATTTGTGTAGAGATGCAATTAAGTCCTTTAAATACCTTTTGTCTTTATAAAAAAAAAATGCTTACAAAAAACAGCACTGAATTAAACTAATTGAAATTATTAAGCTGAGACTGTAGTCCAGATGAGAATGTGCTCTATACTGTGGGTCTTTCTTACAAGGTGCACTGTTGATAAAGGTATTTTTATGAGCAGGCCCACTGAGGATGCATTGCTGCCTTAGCCTTGCCACTGAAGTTTCACAGAAGAACCAGGAAAATATCTTGTGTCCATGAGCTTCCTTTCACAGGGACTGTTTAACCTACATTTTCTCCACTGGGACACGTTCATGATATGTCTTTGACTATCTCTCAACAGGACAGAGAGTCTGTACTCTGCTGTTTCACACATTACAACTTTAATGTTCCTTCTTACATTGAGCTACACTACAATTCTTGTTGATATTCATCTGTCATAAGTAAGTATCCTTGTGCTTTCCCAAACACCTGTGTCAATTTTCTGACAACTGTCAACCTCTCCTAAAAGACACCACTGGTTGAGAATTTCTCCTAAATTAATCAAAGCTCAGATTAAATTTACTGAGAACAGTAGTACTTTTTATTTAAAAAAATAATGTAAACATTAATATCGAATAATTCCATTTCTTTTCAAATGTCACGAGCAGAAAATCTCAACAGCATTATTTAACATAAAAAAATTTATATGTATTTTAGAAATCCACTGTTTGTATTCAACAAAGTGAATGATAGCTGTGACGAACCAAATCTTTGGTTTAACTCTCATTAAACTGTCAAAGATTTGGGCAGACACAAGAAAGCTGTCTCAAATCATGTGAATTTACACCTTGGAAGAACAACTTGATGGCTTTAAAATGGTGCCAGCATGCTTACAAAAATCAGAGTTTATTTGCAGTCAGTAAACTGTGATGAATAAAACAACTACAAACTGATTAGATGGATTATGCAATCAAAAGCTATAAACAGTGGAACATAGACTGGATATGCTACAAACCAAGTACATGCATGGTTGTGTGAGTGTGCACAAGTATGCCTGAGCAGGCACACACACACACACACACACACACACACACACACACACTCTCCCCTGTTACTGCAAGACACTAAGGAAAGAAAAAGAAAAGAGAATTCAAACTCACATCACACTGGAAAGGCTTTTCTCCAGTGTGAGTCCTCTTATGCTCATCCAGGCCCCGCTTCTGGCTGAAGGCTTTGCTGCACTCTGAGCATTTGTAGGGCTTCTCCTGCAGTCAATGAGAAGAGACCGATGACAGTGGATGAGTGAATGCAGAGCCCTCCTAATTAAGGTGGATGTCAGGCTGGAGGGTGTTTTATCCAGGTCTGTGGGATGCCACAGCAAAATCACAAGGGTAACATGAGCTATTTTAAATTTTCAGGGGAAGTAGAAATCATTAACATTTGGACTCTGAAAACTAGCTGAAAGTTGTTCACAATGGCAACATAGAATTTCACAACATATCCTTTTCTTTTTTTTTGGTACAGGGGATCGAACTCTGGACCTTGTGCTTGCGAGGCAGGCAGCAGAACTACTGAGGTAAATCCCGGGGCCTTCACTACATGTCTTTATGGGCATCATACTTTATAAAGCTGGTCTTTGGGTGATTGCTCTAATCTAACTACTTACCCTAAGCTGTCAGTCATTTCTGGCCTCAGAATACTATAAAAATACTGGGCTACTGAAGGCATCCTGAACCAAGAAACCTGAGGATTCCTCATCTAAGTAGTGCTAATTGTTTACAATCTCAGAAAAGGTCCCTAGAAATTAAAATTTCAGAATTAAATTTTCAACAAAGTTTGGGGTAAGTTTTAAAAAGCTACAGCATATCTTTGATTTATGTATTTCATGTCCTATGACTGAAGACGTTTCCGTGGAAAGATTTTTTTTTAAAAAAATCAAAATTACTTTTGCTTTTGTTTTACTGTTTTTCAGACTCTTAAGAAAAAGATACCTCTGAAAAGGAAGAGAAACAGTGTCCAAATTCCTTAGTCATCTTTGCTACTGGGAATTCAACATACCACCATCATTCTGGCCTGTACTGAACTGTGAAATAAATTGACTAACACTGTTCTGTTCAAATGGTTGACAAGTTACTACTTAGTGCAATCAGTAAAAATATTTGTATACATTCAAAGAAACTTATAACAAGTTTTCTCATATACATCTTTAAAAATACTGCTATAAATACATTTTTTAGATTGAGGTAGTGTATTTTAATTTCCTAACATACATTTATATTTTCTCCTAAGTATTCACTTTTTTCAGACCTAAAGAGCAGTATATAAGTAACAAGTCATATGTGTGCCCACTAGCTGGCTGAAGAACTCCAGCAGGCCAGAACAGGGCACCTAGTCATCCTCTTGCCTCCCTCATCAACACCGTCCCATCTCTGCAGGGACAACCATTCTTCTGAATATGTAACTTATCAATCTCTTGCCTTTTTCTATTCTTTCACCACATATGTATGATGTATCCTAAGCGAGATTCAGTATTATTTTGCCTTTTAAAAGTATAGAAAAAGCATCATACTGTATTTTTTGTGTTCTTTTGAATCATCACTTTTGGTCAGCATTATGAGGTTCTAGTCCTCCCATTAATTTGGGGAAACATGCACTCCTGCTCACTCAGTTTTAATGCTGTATGGTATTATATTCAGTGGATGTACCACAGTGGGAATACCAGTGATGGACATTTAAGTTTCTCCCAATTTTTCCTCTTACAAATAACATTGCTGTCAATCATCTTGTACATGCACAGGTGAACACAGTGGAGGGCAATTTTCTAAGGGATGAAACAGAGAGTTGCATGTCTAACATTTCTAAGCAAGGTCAAATAACTCTGTTTAAAGTTAATAGACCACTGTAAACTCCAATATCCATTCTTACAATTCTATCATTTGATCTTACAAACTACAGGGGCTCCACAATTTACCCTGGAGCTATGTCTCAACAAACTCACCAGTTTCCTAAGTCAAAAAATGCATCTAACATACCTAAGGTATCAAAGATCAGAGTTCCACAACACAATTGTAGAGTGACACTGTGGAGCGTCAGCTGTTTACCCTCATGATCATGTTGCTGGCTCTGTTCTCCTGAGAGCTGCAGCTCACTGCTGCTGTGCCACACCAAGAGAAGATCCTACCCTGTGCATTGTTATCCTAAAAAAGATCAAAATCCAAACTTTGAAGTGTAGTTTCTATTGAGTGAACCACTGTAATGTTGAACCATCATAACTTAGGGGCTGTTTTATTTTCTTGGAAAATAGGATCGGATCTTTCATCACTTAGAAGTAATCTTTTTATCTGTAATAATCCTTTTTTATTTAAAAATTCATGTGGTTGTAACACATCTATAAAAGCTTTATAAGTTTAGTATTTGCTGATATAGCCATATTTTTCTTTCAGTTTATACCCTATGTAAAAGAAGTGGCTCCTATAAACAGCATACAACTATGTTTTTTTAAATCTAGATTTTTGTGACCCAAAGATCGTTTTAAGAAGACAAGTTTTGTCTCCCTACATTGGTGATCACTGCTACATTACTATCTATCCCTCACATTTATTTTGGGCACTTATTTGTGCAAAATAAACTTATTTTAT
>NW_004624777.1:707286-718401 GCF_000247695.1 Heterocephalus glaber
ATTCATATATAAAAATTCAACTTTTGTGGCTGAGGGGTTTGGGAAGATACAGATAAAAAATGAATACTTGCTTGACTTGGCTGGGGATACAGGGGGATTCATTCTGTTCTCTGTGCTTCTATATGTTTGAATTTCATTATAAAAAGTTTAAAAAAACTTTTTTATAAATCTGCATTTATGTGATAAAACTTAAAACATCACCACTCTCCTTCCTCTTCTGGTTTCGTCTCTTTCTCTACTTAAGGCAACCACTTTCAATGCTGAGAAGACGGATTTTGTCCTTAAACCTTAGTTGCCATAGATGATCTTGTGGACCACTGATGAGTCCGCTGTCAACCATAAAACCCCATCTGGGTAAGTAGCAGGACCCCCTAACCCCACTCCCGAGTCACCCATGACCATAGTGTTCATGTGTGGTGGAGGATTTGGTACCCTTGCATGATGGGCCATGTGTGTGCCTGGGCCAGCGTCTCTACCTCTTGTGGTAACATCCCATAGCAGATCCTATGTAGGCAGTGACCTGTGTTGTTCTGGTAACTGACTGGAAATCAGCTTTGACCTGTGCCCCTCAGTGTCACAGATACTGTGAAACCCAGGTTGGTTCAGCTTCCTTCCCCTTCTTTAGTGAGACTGGCTTTGTGGCCAAAAGATGCCTACCAGGTTTTATAAAATATCAGATTTGCAGGTGAGATTTAGAGGAGGGGTTGTGAATGTAGCCCCAAGGGTTCCTATTACTCAAAGCTAACGGGGCAGATCTACAGCTCACAGGACAGAATGCTATATATCTAACAGTTCCTCTTAATGACCCCATTCCTGAAAGCTCATGTACCACCAGCTGCACATAATCAACACACACCGAGTTTCCCTCTAACAAGCAGCTTGCCTAGAAAACTTCTTTTACAGATGTTTATAGCTTTTGTGGCGTTTTATTCACCGTCTTGTTTTTATAGCTGGTGCAATCTTTCAACATATGACAAATCATACCCATGGCCTAGTAAACAATGCACCTAAAGATTATAACTCTTAGGGAAGCCTTCGAAAGCTAGGAGAATATTTAAAGCGGGTTTCCACATAACACATCCATAATTGGTTCTGTGTTGTAGCTAATGGAAAACACACTCTCTATAAACTAGGAGAATGAATTGTACAATCCACATATAGAAAACTAAAAATAAGCATAGTAAATAGAAACTAACTTTTATGTTAGAGTGTGTATACAGTCTTCAAATAGAAACAAGGAGGCACTGGTCACTTTTCAATTAATCCCTTCTTGAGGTCTACAGAATAAAGTGTGGAAATGAAATAGCTGGGCAGCCAGAAAGTCCTACCCCTTGCATGGAGGTCATAGAGGAGCTTGTTTGGCAAAAAGCAAGCAAAAAATTTATCTAAGCTAGCTCAAAAACATTGTTTTGCTAGGGCTGCAGGATTGACTCAAATTGGTCCATTTGGAACAGTGAGACAAACTAAACTAAATGTTTCCTCATACTCTTCTCATTCTAGCCCAGTGGATTTCAACCCTGCCTGTACATTCAAGTCATCTGGGAATCTTTTTAGTAAATACTCATACCAGGGGCCCTCCCCCAAAAAGCCTGATTTAACTGATTTGAACAGGGCCAGGCACTGGAGCTTTAAAAGCTCCCAAGGTGTCCCAAATGTAGAGCCAGAGATGAGAACTGTAGTCTGGTCCACGCTCTTCTAAGATAATCACTGCAACAATAATGATGATAATTAGGACAACAGCAGGGTCAGTGACAACCTCTACTTTCTCTCCTCCTGCTGTTAGTTATACTCTACACCACTACCACTGCTGTGGGACTGCCTGCTTCACACTAGCTGGCAGAGTGCTAGAAACGCTTAAAGACTTTTCCATTTAATTGTTAAGCAATGCTGCAAATTTGCTATGGTTATCCTCACTTTACAGATGGAGAAACAGACATTAAAAATATCCACAAGGTTACACAACTGGGTAGAAAGGGCAGAATTTGGAAGTAGGTGCTCTTCTCCAAGCTCATGATTTGGCACAGCTACTGGCTGCCTAAGTCCTTTCTCTCTTCTGTCCTTGCTGACAGAACCACGATTCTATTGAGGTCCTTCCCTCCCACCTGGTTCATCACCTAGAGGTGAGTGCTCCCCAGCCCAGCTAAAGGAGCAGCTGTTGATTGGACTGAGCCTTGGCCCCCTACCTCAGCTTTCTAGAGTGCTGGGATTTACAAGTGTGCATCACTGTGCCCAGGGCCAAGCCAATGACAGCAATTCCACTATCCTTGCAGGTGAGGTTAGAAATGGAATGTGTGACACAACAGTTGCTCCCAAAAGAAAGTATGTCTTTGGGGGAACCTGGCAAAGTTCCCTCCTGTCTGTGCATGCAGGCCCCATAGGGAGGTGCCACCTGGCTGCTGTCACCAAGTGCTACTCATGTGAGAAACTGGCTGAATGTTGTGGGGGACATCAGCCCTAATGACCATGTTGAGTCTTTACCTTTACCAACCGCAGGAAGGGCCTTCTTCTGAACTTGCTATGTGACTTACTCAGTATCCTTATTTTTAAAAGGCTTTTCAGTGAGGGATGAAAATGTTCTATTGTCCCATTTGTCCCATCATATTCTTATGGCCCTATTTTAGCAACAGAGAATACTTCTAGCTCAAATTGAAGCAAAGAACTATGACAATGAACAAAAATGCAAAGTCCATGGCTGCTATTAAAAATGATAATACAAATGCAGCCCAAGAACCCCAGTTTTAAAGATAAGAATTATTTTAGAAAGCAACATTTTCTTTATACTCATGAAGAAAGTTATAGAGAGAGCTGAAAATATATTTGCTGATAAGAATTCTGAGAACAATGTGGGGCTCATGCATTGTAAAGAATTCCCTTTGTTTGGAAGAAAAGAAATAGTGGGCAAGTGAAAGAGTGTTATTACTGGAATTATCTAAAGAGAAACTACTTCTTTCCCTGCATAATTACTAATTGTTTAGATGTTTTCCCCAAAAGTCTTACAAGACTAATCACATGAAAAAGAAACTTTTATCACAAGGAAAAAGTTAGTTGTACCATCTTAAAATTATAAATCAAACTGAAATAGAAATAAAAATATAAGGAAAAGAGAAGGAAATATAAGGAAAAAAATGTGATAAAAGTATAGATAATATATGGAAAAGACAAAACACACACCGAGTTAAGTATATGTGGTGTCCAAAGCAAAAAAATTTCAAATAACAGAATGGAAATCAGCTGTGAAAATAACTGGTAAGACTTGTGAGTATAGGTTGCTGATACAACTGTCCTGTTTTCTCATTATGTACCATCTTTATTGCTTTTGCTAGTTTTATCCTAAAAATTTACCAATAAAACCAAAGTCACACAGATTTAAAATAGCCATTTTTTTTGTATGTTTCAAGGAGCTTAATTTACCAATAGAACATTTCTGACAATGTATAGTCTCAGACATAGTAATCCAATCAACACTAAAGGCATGCTAAGGAAGAAAAATATTAAGTATTTCCTCTAAAAAAGGTCTTTTCCTGTATATGAACTAATACTTTAAATTTACATAACAATTAATTTAAGTGTTCCAATCTCTATTCACAAAGGATTTGACAGCAATCAAGATAATTCTCATGATTAGGTGATGTAATTTTTACGAGAGTAAATTCATCAGCAAGTCTCTATTGAGTATTGAGCAAGACATTGTGCTAGGAAGTGTGGGAAACAATAAGGTTTAAGATGTGGTCCTTATCCTCCAGAAGAGTACAACTGATTTTCCAAGAAAAGACAGGGCAGATGGAGTACACGGAGCTGAAGTGTTCTTGTCTATCAACCAACAGCTTTTGTAGCTACATAATTTGAAATATGGTATTAGGTAAATACCATATACTCTTGTCAATTTGAGAAGTATTATGTAAGAGTACAAAGAATGATGTGAAATGAGAATTCCACATATAGTCACAAACTCTTACATTTAAGAGACATATCCAACCAGTCTATGGAGAGCTGAATTAATTCAGTTTGCCTATGTTCAAAAATAACAAGCATGCTTCTGACATATGTGATGGTGGCAAGGGTAATCCATCCTTGAATAAAACCATAAAGTTTATTCAGAGGTCTGTCGGAGAAAGGAATTATGTAAATGCAAAGCCTCAGAAAAGGGATACCTAATTCTAAAGAAATAACATACTTATCCCATTACACAATTTTGAAAATAATAAGAACACAGCAGAAAGGTGCTATCACACATGCAGCTAATTCACCCATGGGCAACAGGGCATTCTTCTCAGCCAAGTTCATGTCAACAGGTGAAACAAACCCATCAAGGAGCGGACAGGAGTCAGAGGAAATTATATCAATATAAATTACATCTCTGACTCAACACACTGCACAGATGGCAGGGTGCTGGTAGCATAAGCCTGCCTCTTTCAAACCTCAAAATTGCTGAAAAAACAGCCTGTCTGTTTGCACAGGTGAGGATTCCAGAGCTGCCCTGGCAGAGATCTTGCTAGATCTGAATTTGTTCGAAAGTCATAAAGTGTTTTGAAAAAAAGTCTATCAGTCTAAAAGTTTTTAAAAAGCAGAAAAAGATGACACAATGGGGTTACTGTAATAAATGGGGGAATTTTTTATTTTCCAAATTTGAGCATCATGAATGTTTTCAAATTCCAAAGCCAACTGCTGAACATTTTAAATTCAGAAGATTAGAATATTCTGTCTTTCCCTTTTCATTTGGTAGTGTTTTTCCCCCCAGATAAGCACATTGAGCTTAATCTTCTTTCAAATAGATGAATGTCTGCACAGCTACATGTAATTTCTGGTGATACTACAGACTCCAACAGGCAAGTGTGGACTTCATGGTGCTTCACAGCACTATTCCTACCTCCAAAATAAGGTGGCCTACTGCCACTAACAGTAATTACTAGCAAACCCATGTTCTTTCTTTTGTCTTTTTAAAACAGGCAGTGGTGACTTCTTATCTACTAGCTCTTGGTTGTTTGGGGTTGTGTGCTCCTTAATAAGGCACCTTTCCTTAATTTATTCAGAACTACGACAGGTATATCCAACCATCCCTGTTTGTCAGGAAAGTCCTGGTTGTAGCCCTAACAGTCCCACATCCTGAGAACCTCTTCAGTTTTGAGGAAACTGGGACAGTCAGAATTAGAGTAAGACAATGCTGAGTCAGTTCCTATAGTAAGCAGCACTAGGTGAAGTCAGGAATGAAAGCCTGTGGTAAAGGCCCATTTAGACACCATTTGTGAGACCGTATGTTTCATCCCTCTTAATTCACTCAACTGTACTTGACAGGGTGACATACTACATAGGAAGTCTCCCCTCTTCCTATGGGTGGGTCTCTTATTCCATGTGAAAACAGTCCCAGTCTATATTCTCACTGGCAAAGCAAGTTGGTTACCCAGGACAAGTACTAAGCTTTGCTGTTAGCCCTTTCACCTGAGCAGACAACACCACTGGGAAGAGTGGCTTCCTGTCCCAGCTCGCACACATCTCCCTGCTAGAGGTGCAGGGAAGAGGGGAGGACAAGGGGGTAAGGACAGCAGTGCTTCACAATGGGATATGGGGCTTTGGCTCAGCCAAACAAAACACTTTTCTCTCTTCAAGGTGTTTCTGTTTGTTTTGAGAGGAACTTTTTTTTTTTTTTTTTGGCACCAGGGATCAAACTCAGGACCTTGGGCTTTCAAGGCAGGCAGTGGAACCACTGAGCTAAATCCCCGGCAAGAGAGAAACTTTTTTTAATAGAAAGAGCTACTTAAGAACTGCTCAGGCTACTCACAAATTGTCCAACTTTTTCTCCTAGACTATATCAGCTAAAAAACAAGACTGAGTTAAAGCAACTTCTTTGTTTCTACCAATCTCTAAGACCCAGAAAACCTCATGGAATTACAGTTCATAATTTTGAACCACTCCTTTGAACACTGAGATAATTTGTTATTTTAATTCTTTCATTGTTTTGTTCCTTGGTTTTAGAGAGGCTAGTCCTTTGCAGAAAATGCTAAAATGTAAGAAAAGAACAATGAGTACAAGCTCCTAGTAGCTTGTTCTCTCTCCTTTCATCATCATAGTTGCAACTGTTTTCCTACTAGTAGGCAGGTATTCTGTATGTTAAGTCAACATAAATAATACATTTGGCAGTAGATTTCAGTTAACATAATTCTTGTATTAAAGCCATAATGAGGCCCAAATGCTCAGAGAGAATGCAGTGACTGTACCTTTCCCTCTTCAAATAAAGTACAGTATACCACCAGTCTCTAAAGCTGTTCCTCCAGACAAGAAAGAGACACACGGCCATCTCCAGATACCAAATGGGGTCGGTGGGAGGTAGGCAGGTGTCTGGGGCTTTCAGCCTAGCACTGCATGTAAAGGAATAGACACTGAGCATGTGAAAGCCCAACACTGGCAAAGGCTCCGAACAGGACAGATGTAAGAATTCACTCATGTCCTGCCAACTGAGAAACAGAATTTAGTATTTTCAAAATTCAAAATTTAGTCATTGAGTCATATATTACTTGGTGATAAACTGTCCCATATGTTAAAGACTATATTCTCAGTGGAATGTCATTTTTTTTGGCAGTGTCATAATTGTGTGCTTACATGTCTAAAAACACATGTCAACTTTAGTCTCTGCCTCTACAAAGCCAAATATGCACAACAGATCCAAAGCAGCCAGGCACACAATAATCCAGAAAAAATGTTACTTTTAGTTTAACGTGGCACAGGGAACCAAGTATATTTACTGAAAAGGAGGAGTAGCTGGAACAGGAAGCTACAGTAATATCCGAGAAAGGTGTGTATGTGTGTACATGTATAATGACAAAGGACTGACTTAAATGGAATTAACCCAATGCATAATGGGGCTAATCTGAGGAAAGCATCTAGGATTGCCCCACTGATGTGTTGAGTTTTTGAATTAGAATCCACCCTGTATCTTGCATGAATATACTGATACACATAGGATTTGGGCCTTGCACAGTGCCATAAGCAATAGGGCAGGTGGTCAGGCACTTGACATGCCTTAAGGGTAGGCTAAATCTTAAGTAGGTTCCTAAATGTCTGTCACTTTTGGTTGAGGGAAAAAAGTACCACTGAGGAACATCAAGTCATTGAGAGTTTCTTGTCATGGAAACAACTGGTTCTCGGATGAGTGGCCTGTGTTACAACTTACAACTTGCCCCAGCTCAACTGCTGATCCTGGGGTGAAAGGCTTCAGATCTGATTAGCAGTCCTGAGAGATTTACCAGTCTCCACTTCTGCTTCACGATTTCCAGAATACCAAAGTTCAAATCAGTAATCTATCCTACTCATCTGTTACAATCCAGGATAAAGGCCACAAGCAATCAGCGCCATCATAATCACTGTACATCAGAGTTTTATAGAAGAAAATCCCTAGGAAAACAATCCATCTGTCTGATATGTCTTTACAGTATAAATAAATAACATTTGGTGATGAAAATAAGTTTGAGAAATTGTTCTCCAGACTTGATCTTAGCCAAAAGGCTGAGAAGCAATGAGAAATTGTTCTCAATTCTGGTTCTTATTATGTCCATTTACGACCTTGAACATACAGTGAAATAGGAAACTAAATTATATATTCTCTCTTTATATATAAATTATATATATTCTCTCTGTTCTGGTGCCACATGATGATTTCGTAGGACACTTGATAAATTTAATAGAATTGAAATATTCATAAAATAAAAAAACTCATTTCTTTAAATGAATGTCTATTTTTATTTTTGCAGAATATGGCATCACAAAGCTTGGTTATTAGAACTTATTTATTTATTTTGTATAAATTCTTATCTTTCTATTTCCTATGAAGCAAAATTCAACGTTTCCAATAGTCTGCCTAGTGTTTATGTATGTTTGTTTAAATACTGCTCGGAAGCAGTGGAACTGAGGCCCGCCAGAAGATGGGAATCTAGAAGGCCAGCAAGAGGTAGTTTTGTCTGTAATGAAACATGTTTGGAAGAGTGCGTGAGGATTCAGTCTTACACATGAAATGAAGAAACAGAAAACCACAGCCTCAGTATTTCTAAGGACAAGCAGATTTTACCTCAGTGTAGGTATGGTTTTGGTCAAACTATAAATGATATTCATGTTCACTGTCTCTCTTAAGAGTAAAAATAAAGAAATCACAGAATAAAGCCTTTTCCAGGGAGTGAAATGAAACATCCATCACTATATTTTAAACTGGAGCCCCTGTGAGTGACTTTAACTGTTTAAGGCCTAAATTTTCTCCAAGAACTTCACTGTAATATCTAGAAATACTGAAATCAGAGCATTTTACAAATCCCACCACCTCCTGGAGGTGAATGGAGCACATCTGGAAGCCCGAGAAGGTCTTTGGGAGCTGCAATGACATGGCCTGACTGTTGACCTTCATATGGACTTTTTGTAGGACTTATTCTGAGTCTTTGTTGGCCTAGATGTACCTTTCTCGATATACACTGTACTCAAAACAGTCATCTTCCAAGATCTGAATGGTTTTCTATTGAAGATGTTGTTTTGATTTTCAACAATACAAAAAAAGTGCAATATGAAGAATTTAGGTAAAATGTGGAAAGTAAATCTCTGTACATTGAAATTTCACTTGTATAATGGATTACAAGGGACAAGAAATAGCTCTTTCTGGTGTTTTCTACATATTAAACAATATTTTACAGAAACTATCTTACAAAGAGGGGCAAATGTCATACTAACTGAATGACTTCAAATGAGGGGGTGTCCATTCCAAGTCCTTACAGCAGGAATCTTAAAGACTCTGTATGGGGTGGAAGCTGGGGTGTCACTGGATGCAGGTGTTGCTATAGCAGCAATGAGCTACTACTGAATTGAAGGAGAAATTGACACCAGTTCTGAAAGATCAGTTCATAGACTATGGAATGTAGTGTATTAGAATATTTTGCTGGCTCTATACACATCTAATTTCCAATCTTACTGCTGCCCATTTTTAGTTATGAGATGCTAGACGAGCTACTTAACCTCCCAAAGCCTCACTTCTATCACTTGTGACATGCAGTATTTATACCTATGTTAAGATTTGGCTTATCTTACTTCTTAGCATATAATAGGAATTCAATAAAGGCATTTTATGTAATACATTAACTTGCTTTCTTCTATTTCTCATCACAATGTACATACAATAAATAATGTAATTCCAAATTGAAAAAGGCACACAAATTATAAAAATATAACTAGGTATCTTTACAAAAAATTAGGAATAAACCTCAATGTAGCACTGTTCTTAAAATCCATTAATGAAATATTCATATACATAGTTCTTTATTTCAAGATTTTGATATTTTTTGTAGTTGAAACTCTGAATAGACTGTAAGATGAACATAAAATTCTGCTTTAGAAAGAAAATAATGGAGAATAAGATGTATTACTTTTCTAAAGATAGTGTCCCAAATTCTCTAAAACTTAATTGTATATTGCCTTTCTTAAATACAAAGAGAAATTCTCTTTATAGATTTCAGACAGTATGTATTTTCCTTTTAATCCTGGAGTGTATTATTAAAGTCTAAAGATAATATAGTGGTGGTGAAGTAGCAATCAACCTAAATGCTAAATATTTATAGAGTTTTATTTTAGCTAAATCTTCAAACTCTCCACATATATTCTTTGCTTCACAAAGGAATTCCGTAGACACCCTGGAAACAGCTATATTAATTATTACAAGCAGAGGTGCTAAGACAAGATGAAGTTGTTCTCTGACATGGCCCAGGCCCTTACACAGACAGATATGGGTCAGACAGAGCAGTGGCTGCCATTTCCCTAGCAGCAGCTATGGAAAACCAAGAGACAGCTGGGCACTGACTTACAGCCCTGTGACTTACACTTGAATATGGGCTTTGATGCTTCAAGGGCAGTTGAAGAGCTACCTAATGAGTTCCCAGGGTGTGTCAAGTAGGCCCTGGAGGTCCACC
The DNA here is from genome assembly GCF_000247695.1 of Heterocephalus glaber. Next base: position 717,219 of record NW_004624777.1, read on the forward strand.
ATGCAGCAAGACATTTTCTCAAGGCTCCTGTAACTTGAGAGAGAAAGTGACATCAATGGAGGTCAGTGCTGTACAATGTACAACATGAAGTACCTATAGCGAAGGGGGTCCCTGTGCCAGTTGTGGAGTGAGGTGGTCAGAAAATAATGGAGACAGTGATTTAACTGAGTAGAGGTCTTTCAGAAAAAAGTATAGATAAGAAAACAGGCAGTAAAAGAGAAAAGATTCCAGTTGAAACAAGAATAAAACCAACACAAGTCCAGAAAGAGAAGGTTATAAATTTGGGCTTACAGATAATATTGGAGAAATAATTGCCTGATATTTAGCTGCTTTCTTTAGTAACAGGAATTAATTTTATGTATTATGGCAATGTATTTAAGAAAAGATAATAATTCCAGAATGCCTTACAGCTAGCTATGTGTGGTCATACGACATCCTTATGGCCAATGACAGAGAAATGGAAGTTGTTTGGGTGGGACTTGCAGAAAGGGAATGTCATCAGTTTGAGCACCCTTTCCCCTCCTCCTTCCTTTTGCCTGGAATGGGGATGTGGTGGCTGGAGTACCAGCATACATCTTGAGTCACAGTGGAACCTTGACAACAGAAGCCGTATCTACGAATGAGCGTAAAAGAAAAAAAAAAAACCGGGAGCCTTGATGACTTTGTGGAACTGCCAAACTAGGGCTGGATTGCCTACTTCTGTATTCTTATGAATAAATCCCTTTGTGTTTAAGACAACATAGATAGGTCTTTATGACTAGCAATGGACACTAAAGTTGTTGAATATATTAATGGTATAATTTTGTGAATGGGTGGCTGAAAATGTAATGGTCACTAAAGCTATATCAAGGAACTGACTATATCAAGGAACTATACTATATCAAGGAACTGACTATACTTATATTGTGTCTGACGAGATATTAAAATTCATGTTGAACACTAGATAAGCACAGGAGTTTGAGTGGATTAAGAGGACCACCTCCAGTCTTGGTGAACAATGGAGATGGTCTGAAGACTACTAGCTGAACCTAAGAAGGTAGAATTTATCTGATCAAACTTCCATTTTCTAAACACTAAAGATATTATACATAGTTCATATGATTATTAAGGTTTCTTAATTAGATTAAAACACATGAGTACCTATCTCAGTACCTATGATTAATAAATAGGAATTAATTCTAAA
>NW_004624777.1:744394-808934 GCF_000247695.1 Heterocephalus glaber
TAACTGGTTCATTGATAACTTTGTTTAAAAAGCTTTCATATCTGTCTCAGGGGTATGAGTTTCAAAATAATTTCATAGGGGGCTGGGGATTTAGCTCAGTGGTTTCACCTCCTGCTGCACAAGCACAAAGACCCGAGTTTGATCCCCGGTACCAAAAATAATAATAATAATAATAATAATAATAATAATAATTTCATAAAACTGTTGAATATAAACATAACCTTTGGTTATTTAAAACACGTAACAATTGATCCATACTTTCTGATAAAGCCAAGTATACTTCACACAGATGTCATAATTTAAACAACAGTTAAGATGTTAAGACAAGCAAGCATACACATGCACATTGCATTTTAAAAAAATGTTACTGTGAAATTACAAAATGTGACAAAATGTAACCTCTCAAAGGAATCTGAAGATGCTGTCTTGTCAAAAGCTAATTATCCAGACTGAACAGCAGCTCAGAATCACTACTGCATTTATTCTTTCATTTAATAACGTACAAACATGGCAGGATGCTAGACCTTGGCTACATATATTAAAAAAGGGGGACACTAGGGATTTAGCTCAGTGGCACCATGCCTGCCTTGTAAGCACAAGGTCCTGAGTTTGATCCCTGGTATCACACACACACACACACAAAAACCCCAACAACAACAACAACAACAAAAATCATACCTTCAGCAAATATAAACCTTTTATCTGTCTGTCTAACTCCTCAGAGCCAAGTCTCTGACTAAAGTATCTACAATTCCTCTGCTCTCTTGTGTCCTGCCAGGTCCAACCTGAGCATCCTATGCACTGTCCCAGTGAGCGCCCTGACCTACCGGGGGAACAGTAAGCTCCCTGCTGCCTAACTCAATGGCCACTTTTCAAGCAAGACCCGCCTTGTCTGGTTCTCTGTCTTTGACACTGCATCATGCGACAGACAGCTAGATCCCGAGGCTCAAAGCCAACCAGGGGCATACAGGTCCTCACACTATGGGTCCAGTACATAATGTTCTACTGGTGGCCCCAACTAAATGGCATTTATGGCCTCTCCTCTTTGACTGTGGGAAAGTGTGGCTTTTCATAGTCAACAGAACAAGGGCTTTTAACATCTAGGAAACTTAATTTAATTTTCAACCCTAAGTGGATATAATGTGCTCGTCTTAATTCTAGACCTCTGTTAACCTCCTTTCCCCATCTCCAAACACCCAAATGTCCCCTAGAGGCTCTCATTGGGATACTGCACAAACAAATCAAAGTCGGCATGAATTATTCCGAATTCATGATCTTATGTTTCCATCTTGCATACCCTATATATTCTGTCCTGATTAGTTCATTCACCTTCATCCACTTATCAAATAAGAAACCTGGTAATAAAATTGTACTGTAGCTGGGACTCACACTAAATGAGATTTTAGCTGTTCTTGACACCAAAACACACAAAATGGGTAGCTATATGACATCATAGGATATGTAAATGTGTTCCACTACAGTAACCTTTTATTACCTGTATGTGTGCCATAACATCATGCATACTTTATATAGACACAATAAAATGTACTCAAAAAAGGAAAGAAAAGAAAAAAACCCTGAGAGACATCCAAGATGCTTTTTTCACTCATTTCTCCCTCATCTAGTCTTTAAGTTATTTAATTTCACTCCTCTGGCACTTCTAGAATGCTTTTCTCTTCAGGATTGTTCTGTTTAGATCTAAAATGTCCCCTAAGTCTCATGAGGTCACAGACAGGGCTTTTGGAAGGTGATTGGATCATGGGTGCTATAGTCCTCACTGAGTCATCATTGATGAGCTCACCACTGAATGTGCGGAAGGCAGAGGTCTGTGGGGGAGGAGAGTCAATGGGGGCCGCCTCTGGAGGCCTCTTCCTTGTTTTTCTCTAATTCTCAGCCACCCAGCAATGAGCAGCTTTGTTCCACCATGCCTTTCTGCCGTGACCTTTCTGCTTCCAGTCAGCCAAAGATGGTCAGACAGGTCTGAAACCATGACCCAAAATAAACCTCTCCTCCTTTACATTCCAAGGACCAGTCAGGTATTTTGTCCCAGCAATGGGAAAGTTCACCAATGCAAGGATGATGACAAAAAGGAAAGCAATAACAGCAGCATCTGTAACAGTATTCTTTATATCTCTTTTGGGCTTAAGTAATTTTAGCTACAGGGAAAGAAAATAGTAACTTGGTACATTTTATTAAGCTTGTTTAACATATAGTTATTTACCTGTGTACTACAAGTGTTTTATTTTTGTTTGGTGGCAAGACAATACATAAAGCTATGTGATAAAAAGAAAATACCTGTAAATCTTAAGTTTCCTAGAAAAATTTTTAAATAATTTTATGTAAGTATAAAATGGTATTGTTTTATCTGTAATCTATACCTGATTTGTTGATTGACTGCACTGTTAATAGATAACTCACTGACTTTTTTTTTTTTTGGTACCAGGGATCGAACTTGGGACCTTGCACTTGAGAGGCAGCCAATGAACTCACTGAATTGTTAACAGATAAGAAAGAAATATTTTAGTATTATTATCTGTCAGTAAAATAATCTTACCTAAAAAATCTAACAATCTATTTTGCAATCTATGAAGAAAATAAAAAATTATCTGGATGCAAGAATTACCACCACTAGTAGTAGCATTTTACTGTACTGTTTCCTTCTTGTGCATATGATTAAAGGTCAAATATTTCAGAACTCAATAAATGATAGTTCATATAATCTGAAACAGAAAAATACCTGTTCTGTCAGCATGTTAATAATTATTAAATTCATTTACCTATTTGCATATTAAGAAAAAATTGCTATTCTTAGGTTTTCATCAAATTATGCTCATAACACTAGATATTATTTCAAATTATTGAGTGGTATCATTCTAGAAAATATTTTTGTCTATGCATAAAATGTGCTGTGAACAGGAACTAATGTTCAATCTCAGTTATGTTCAATCTGAGTTATGTCCAATGACACAGATTTCTCTCTTTTACTTGAACACTGACAGGCACAGCCTTTGGTGGGCAATATGACCCAACTCCAAATAACTACTAATTATTTCATCTCTCAGGTAGATATGGATACCAATTGTCTTTATTTTGCTTAGATCAATCACAATATTCAAATTCTAACACAAAAATTAAACTTTAAATTAGAAAAAAAAGGAGATAAGTCAACCTAAATGGAAATAATAACAACAGCTGGAACATACAGAATATACTATTGGATTCTGTTCTACAGTTCAAAATGCTTAACATATATTAGCAATTTTAACTCTTGCAACAACACTGTGACCTAAGGATTCAAATGAGGGAAGTACAGCACAGAAAAGGTTAGTAATTTACTTAACCTAACAGAGCTATTTAATGGCAGAATGAGAATTTGAACCCATACTTTACCCCTGTGCCATCATATAAATTAATAATATGGCTAGCACTTTGTGTAAATGGGGTTAGATTTTTTAAATTTAATGACAAAACCCTGCTTCTCACATTAGCAGACAACATTAACTAGATTTTTCTTGCTGAGACATTCAAGCAATCTTTTAGTCATCAACATTAATTAGGAAAAAGGAGGGGACAGGTTAGGAATGTGTTTTGTATCACAACACAAATGCAAAGTGAATGCAAATATCGACAATATTAAACTGTATCTGTAGATTGAGACATATACATATATATATATACCTTCAAAATTTAGAAGGGAAATATAATATTGGCCAATATCACATACTCCTCTAGAGACTGAGCTATCAATAATCAAATTTAATGAGTATAGCGGCATAAACAATACCAGAGTGAATATGATAACAAAATGTATTTCGATAACTAAAACATTAACGACTTATTTACAGGTTTTCTTTTCTCTAAATTATGTTCTGGCACTAAGTGAAATTATAATTCACTGTGCTTTCTTTGAACACATCAAAACAAACAAACAAAAAAAGCCAGAAATATCATGGTAATTATAAAGGGTTAATTTTAGGTTGATTTTAAAGGCACCATAAAGTGGATGCTCCATGAAGTTAGTATATTCATTCATTTAATAGTTATTTTGTCAGCACATACCATCTTCTAGTTACTGTCCTTGACTTTGGGAATGCACTTACAAATAGATAAAATTACATTAAGAATATAAAACAAAAGAAATAGGTTTAAGAAAGACCTCTGGGGCCGTGGATTTAGCTCAGTGGTTCTGACGCTTGCCCCGCAAGCACAAGGAGCCAAGTTGGATGCCTGGTACCAAAAAAAAAAAAAAAAGAAAGACATCTGGGCTAGGAATTGGGCATATGGAAAACTTCAGACAAAGTCATTAGGAAGGCAAAGTGATTGAATGAATGTAGTTCCTTAATGGATTATTCAAGTACACATCTTTTATAATTCATCTTTGAATTAGGCATATTTCATTTTACTGGTCTTGAAATAAGTATATCCAAATTATTAACTGCTAGCACACCTGATATGGAACTAGCTTGAAAGTATTTAACTGTATGGGGTGCTCAGTAAGGAGCCTTTCAAAGGAAGCTAGTGGTAGTGGAACATCTGGATGCCACATGGATCACTGTACCCTCAATCCAGCCTGGTCATCCAAAAAGTCACCTTCAGCCTTTGACAAAGAAAATGCATTATGAAAGCTACCATACCCTGGCAAGCGTGACTAAAAAAAATAGGAAAAAATCAGATTTTATCTTATTATGTGCTTTTAGAATTATAATATATTGACATTAGCATTGTTTTAGGCCATATAATTTAAAGACATTAAAACTCTAGCCCTCACCAAAGAATCAATAACATACTAACATTAAAAGAGCAACTTGAAAAAAAATGGTGAAGAGTTTAGCCTAGCATGCATCTTAATTATAAAAGATCCTAAAGCCAGGAAATCATTGAATATATTTTATTATTATGTAACCACCTCAACATCCAACATCTTGACACAAATCTTTTCTAAAGATCTGTGTTTACACAACATGAAATTAATAAAGAAAATCTTTCAAGCCACTTCAACCTTGATATTTTTAAATTAGGTCATGGATTTAAATTAAAAAGTGAATTTGATTACTCTAACAGAAGCAATAAATTTTTATTCATTCCACTAAACACACTCAGTTAGTACATTTAGTAATAATGAGCAAGATCTACCCTGAAGTTTAAAAAGTGCACCAAATGGTTAAGATAATGAATTCCATGTTTAATTGCACCACATTTTTTAAAAAAGTATATAGCCAATGTGTTCTATATTTATTATTACAGGTTTACAGTGCATAATGTTTACATGCCTTGTGGAAAGTTAGTACATGTACAGAAAACACCTTAATTCCTTTTTCACCCCTTTTCCCTCCTCTCCCTCCCTGTTCCCTCCATCTCCTGATCCCTTTCCCGGTGGAGAACAATCTATATCCCTATTTCTATTATCTACCTTTTATTTTGCTCTTTATTTATCCTCTAGGTTTGTCACATAAGAGAAATCATGCAATATTTAAGCTTTTATGCCTGATTTCAATTATGATCTCAGGGTGCATCCATTTTCCTACAAATGACCCAAGTTTATCCTTTGTTATGGCAGAGTAGTAGTCCATTGTGCCCCATATTTTTAAAACATTTTTATACACAAGTAGGAAAACAATATATAATATACATGCAAAAGTTTTAAGAGATATTTAATGGAATAAAATTGTAACATTTTCATAAAGTATTTTAATAATTTTAACTTTTAATCTGTCATTTAGTATATTTCAAAAACATGTAGCTTTCAGAGAACTTTCATAAATATTTAAAGAGATGAAAAGTGTACACACAGAAAAATGTAATTTAAAATACAATAAAATCAAACTCAATTATTTTTCATGAATCCAAACTCAACTTGAAATAAAGATTTTGGAGCCATGGCTTTATTTTTTACTTCGTTTTCTAATAAAAATCAGTTTTGGAGATGGCGATACTTCAACTGCAAAACAAACCTTGGAAGTGTATGTTTCCAGCAAAAATATTCTGAGATGGTTCCATACGGTTGAGCTTTAAAATACATGTATTATATGGGAGTTCTTTAGAAGAAATTTATTTACATTTATTTTTCACAAATATCAGAGGACTGGGTTACTATGCTTTTGTGGTCTAAGGAACTTACAAAACAACAGACTGAATCATTCTGAATGAAAATTTAACCAAAAAGTACAACTGAGAAAGCACCACCCAATTACTTTTCCAATTCTACCATTCTCATCTGCAACATACAGAGCATCTAATAAATTAGAAGTACACCACTGAGAGAAGTGAAATGCTACACTGACAAATGGGAGTAGCTCAAGTTCATTCTTGGCACCTTTCTGTGAACTGAAATGCTTTTTTTTCCTCTAGCCAAAAGAGTCATGAAAATCCACTGACCTTGCTGAACCCCACCTTGCTAGCTGTACAATGTCCCATCAATCAAACCTGGAGGAATCTCACTTGACCTAAAGAAGTTAAACCTGAGGACACCATCTTTGAAAGAAAGACAACAAAATCCTGAACTTGACATTTACTGCTTGAATATTTACAAAGATACTCTACTTTTTGAAGCTTTAAGTGTTTAAATTATAAGGCAGTGAGTAATAAAATGTAAAAAACAATTGAGACAAACTTTACTTCTCAAAACATTTTTGCTACCAGAATCAAACTGGATCAAATCTTTTTTTAATGCATTATTTTTCAAAAGACTCTTACAGTTGCAGAGTCCCTCCTGCTTTTATCAAATGACATGAGGTTCAATGGAAAGAAGGTAGAACAAAGACAGCCATCCTCTCACTAAATTCCCGATCTCAACAGACAGAGCTGGACTGGTTGAAGTCAAAACAAAAACTGAATTTTACTGATGAAAAAAATGGAAAGCAAGAAAGGGCAAAAGTCAATGAATAATTTAAAACTATAATTTTTACAGGAAGAGAAAGCAGAGGGTCCTCTATTCAGGAGGCTTTAGCACTGGCCAACCAGGTATATAAATGACCCCTATTAACTCATGATTTGTCTAAAGGGAGCAAGATGCCTTCAGGAGGTCCTGGAGGCAAGAGCTGACAGAAGCCAATTGGGCCATTTCACTAACAGCAGAAAGGGCTGGGCACTCCAGATACTGCCAAAGTTTTTAAAGTCTTGGCCAAGACACAAAATGTCTGTCATGAATGTTCCACACTATGGCAAGGGGCCATTTTTCTTAAGGAGGGAGTGCTTTAATTACTGATTTGGTTTTATTCTTAAGAGAGTCAGGCTTTGGTAGGAAAAATTATTAATCCTTTCACCCAGAAGTTTTCTGTTTTCAGGAATTTCTACCAGTATTTATGAGCACAGTTTGTGAACAGCGGTCATGGGGTGATCAGCAGTCGAACTTTGGGTGCCGAAACACAGAAGATGCACATAAATACTGCCAGCAAGGATGGCTCAGGAGTGCCTTTGAGAGTAACTCTGAGAAGTGAAGACAATCAAAAAACCATTTTCCCCCTAAAACTAGAGAAGTTACGAAATCTTCCTTAACCCTAAGCATAGTGTAGAGTTGCAGAAAAACGGCACAAGGAAGTTGGTATTATTGGGGGTATGATAGAAATAGAAGGAGAAAGCACTTATTAGAGGAAATGAAATCTTCAAATTTCAAACACTAATTGAAAATGATAAGGTTGGAGGCCCCAAGGCCCTAGGTTCTAGGCCAACCACCCTCCCCTCAAAAAGTGATTCAAACTTAATAGAACTATCCTATTAATACTAACAATTTATCAATAGATAACATTGTTGAACTGCAGCTGAAAACTACTGTCTAGGCTATTTCCATTTTTTCAGAATCATAGTACTACATCAAAAAAGAAATGATTAAAATACAAGTTACAAAATGGTGGTATAGTTAAATAATCCATCTAATTGAATCTCTGTGACTATATTAATTCATTTGGTGATCATTCATAACACTAAGACAAATGCTACTCCTTCAGTCTTCCCTCCGTGTCCTTATACAAAGTCCTTAACATAAGGACTGTAATTTTTGCATTAAAAAATTAGGGCCTTCAATATTTTTGAAAATAAAAAATATAGATAATACCATTAAGAATGTATTATCTTCTGGGCCGGGGATTTATCTCAGTGGTTTCGCCGCCTGCTGCTCAAGCCCAAGGACACAAGTTCGATCCCCGGTACCAAAAAAACCAAAAACCAGAAGAACGTATTATCTTCTAAATTATTATATGAGCTTTACACTAAAACAAAATTATATTGGTGAAGATTGAGTAAAGATAAAAGAAAAAAGAGGAAGAAATGATACATTCCACTGATCTGGTTGGTGATTAGAAATTATTTGACTTGTCAAGATAACACTTGAGAAAACAAACAAAAATACATAGTTCCAGACTACCCATGACTATGAAAATGTCAATCAGCATGTGTTGGGGAAAAGCTGAAGTGTGATGCTGAGGAAATCATTGATTTCTATGAAGATTCTACATGATGATTCTGTTAACTCTTAGTCTATCTGCAGGTAACAGATATATGATTTGGCCTAATGTTAGCTATGAAACACTCAGAAATAAATATGGCAGAATAAATTCCTTTTCAACATTTGTAAGTCATCTAATTCCTATAAAACTATGGAATACATTTTAAAGTTTTATTTGTGCTTATAATTATTTTTTGTTCCACTTATTAATGTCATTATCCTATAATTACTTTCAATTTATAGCTACTGTTTTAATGTTGAACAAACATCCTAAAAACAATGAATTAATTCCTTTAGAAAAAGTATTGGAAGAAAAACAATAGCCAAAATCCAAGTGTAATCAAATTTTAATACACCAATCTTTTATTTCTGAGATGATTACAGGTATTTACAAAAAAATTAAATATTTCCTAAGACAGTGATTTATTACTACATTCAAATAACAGTATTCAAGACAGCCTGGAATAGTAGGGCCAACACAGCCGGTATCTATTAACACGGAAAGTTGGTTGGAACTCTAGGCAAGTAATTAACCTCCTGGCCCAGAGCTTTAAAAACCTAAAAGCTGTTCTTAGTATTTCTTTCATAATTTATGAACAACTGATGGAATTCATGTCACAGCCTGTGGATTCCCTTGCTGAATGAACCCCAGTTCCCACTGACCCCAAGAAGCTATAAACCCACAGGAGAATGTGCTCTACCATTTCAGCTGACCCACAGAGTGCCATCTCAGTCATTCCAGCAGAAGAAACTGGATGATAAATTACAGAGCAGCTGGCCAGACACATACTCGACCACTTGCCTCCATTGATGATGACAGCAACACACTCTACCCACACCCTAGCTCACTCCTGGCCAGCTCTACTTGACAGCAAACCCTCATCTGCAATCCACAGATGATCAATAATCTGCTGCTGAAAGTATGAAAAGAGAAGTATGATCACTAGAAGCAGAGGGTCAAACAGTGTATCAAGTGAGTCTGAGTACCTGTAATTAAATGCAGTTAAGAATACAAAAACAAAGCATATCCACACACCAGCAGCAACAGCTCTCAGTACCACTCAGTCAGCTTACACTGCTAGGCACCTGCTAAAGTGCTTTAAGTATGCCTTCTCATGTCCCTAAAAACAAACTCGGTAGTTGACACTATTATTACACCTATTTTCAGTTGAGAAAACTCAGTTTTGAAGAAATAAAGTAAATCATTAAATATCTTAGAGGGTAAAAAATAAAAAGGAGTTCAAATCTGTAACCTGACTCTACTATCCATACCCTGGATATGAACCAGATATTAAATAATAAATTATTAGTTGACTGTGTGCTAGAAAAGTTTCTGCATATTTAGAGGTAAGTATTCAGTAAGACCATGGGAATACACTACAGGTCCTCAAGTTTCCAAGAAAAGCTTATTATCTTCAATTGGGTGACATATCAATGACAAATATCATCAAAAGTTATGGAATTATGTAATTCTATAGTAGGTGCAAGGGCAACAATAAGAGTTAGCTTGGGGGGGGGCATTTAGCTCAGTAGTTCCATCACCTGCCTCGCAAGCGCAAGGTCCCAAGTTCGACCCCTAGTGCACCCCCCCTCAAAAAAGAGTTAGCTAGGGGGCCTATCAATGAGTAAGAAATAAAAATATCAGCATGTGACATAAAGGAAAAGGTTAAATATTGGTTTAGTTCTAGATTAACCAATTACAAGTGTTTGTCTGAACTTAGGTAAATCACTACATTTTGCTAGACATTAGTTCACAGAGACTTGAACTGGGTAATTTCAGTAATTTCAGAAATTCCCCTCTATTCTAGAAGTCAAGAACATTATATAAAAAATGAGTGGACTTTAGAAGTTAGATACAAGTTTTATGAAAAATAACATTTTCAAAGTTAATGGAAAAACCAAAGTTTTGTCAAATTTCATGCTAGCTCTACAGAATAACGGTACTGGGAATATGAGAGACAAAGGAGATGGAGAAGAAAAATGGCAAAGCATGTATATAGCTGGTTGGTTATTTAAGGTGGAAAAGGATAAAATCAATCACAGCATGAATTGAAAGAACTGAAGAGTTTAAACATGTTAAACATTATAAACAAAAAAAAATGAAAACAGATATAAACAACAAAGACTCCTCTCAGAACTAATGGGGAGTAATCTAATAGTTAATTATCACTGTCTTGTAGAACAACCATTAGTCATGAGCCGATTAAAAAAAAACCCATCCCAAGAAAATTAATATGAAGGAAACTATCTTTAATGCTTCATACAACAACTTGTTACTGTGCTAGATTAAAAATGTTGGAAGATATCCACTGGCAAACTGTAAGGAAGAAACATAAATTGGAGTCATGTTCCTTTCTCCTCTGTGAAACTGAGTGTTATTTGATGTAATAAAAAAAGAGAAGTGACTTTCAAATTATCGACAGACAGTTTAAATGCACTATGTAAACCAAATGAAATTGACTCCAACATGCTGGAAAAAATGCTAAGTGACTATTAAGTCCATAAAAATCTCATTACATTTCAGTGTAATCAAAGGTTCACCTTCCAATTAATAATCAATTTCTAGAAATGAAAAGACATAAGATTCAATTTAATATTGCCTGTTCTGTCTGTTTTTGGTCACTATAAAGATGAGTCAAGAGTAAATGAACATATTAACATTAAGGGAAAAAAAAATCACACCAAAATCAAATCACTTGGCTCTAAATCACAACATTTTTATAGTGCTGAAATAAGACTTTAGAATCTCATTCCTAGTCTTTATACTGGGAAACTTAGAGAATTTCTGTACTTCATAATTAATTATAACAAATATGTAGCAAAAAGGAAGAGAGAACACAAAACAGAATTTGAAATCAAAAGGTTTAGGTCTTATTTATTTGGTTCTAATAGGTCATCTGAATGCGGGGGAGGAAGAGGGCATAGAAGGACAGATAAAAGAGGGCAGGAATATGATCAAAATACATTATATATATTGAAACCCCCTCAAACGGAGGGTGAAACAGAGGGTGATGGGGGAACAATTATAGTATGTTATATGCATGTACAAATTTGACAAAATGAAACCCATTAAAGGATGCAGATAAAAATAAAAAGGGTGAGAAACCTCTGGGCTGTGAGAGGATGGACTTAGATGCTATATTTGAGAGAGCTTCCCCTCTTCCACAGACTTAAGTAAAGTCATGAGCCCAACCTGCACTGGCAGAACCTAGAGATCCCTGAAGACCTAGGGTGGGCATGAGCAATATGGAGGGTGTGTGCTGAAAGAGGTGCAGGGAGGCTGGGGGATTTAGCTCAGTGGCATCGTATCTGCCTCACAAGCACAAAGTTGTGAGTTAGATCCCCGGTACAAAAAAAAAAGGTACAGGGACATGGAGTATATTTTTGTATTCACTTCTTTTTCCTGGCCCATTTGAGGGTAAGATACAGAAACATCCCATACCTAAATATTTTAGCATGATATTCTAATAACAAATTACTTGCATAATCATAATATAAGGTTAATTTATTGTAAAGGTTTTGTATGTTATAATTAAAATTTTGATAAAACTGGAAGCAAAGGACAATCTGGAACATGAAAATCTCAGCACTGCTGTAAAGAAATTTAAGAAGAAAAGGAAAAAATGATAATGCAAGAAATTATTTTACCCAGTAAAGACTTACAACCCAATGTAAATGAATACAACTCATTTAACTTGAGAAAAGTTATATTAACAAATCCCAGTATAGAGTAGAATTTTAGTTATTGTGCTTATGACAATTAATTGACCATTTATTATGAACCAACACTCACTGTCTGACAGAAATGATCTCATTCGTTCTTCACAAAGAACCTAGGAGATAAAATGGGGGCTTAGAGAGGTTAAATAATGTGCTCAAAATTCACAACTACCAAGAGGTGGGGCCAGGATTTGGACTGGAGTTAGTTGTCTCCAAAGCCATGGCTCTTTCCCATATGCAGGGTTCATTCCCAAGATGGAGGATGGCAGAGTAGGAGACACAGTTGAGACCTGCTTCTACTAAGCAGGGCAGCTGCCTACCTGGGGAAAGGTCTTTAATCTCATTGCAATACCCTTGTTATGGTTTAGATCTGAATATCTCTCACAAAAGCCTCATGTGTTCAGAGGTAGGGCTTTCAGGAGGTGGCTGGGTCAAGGGGCTATTCTCATCAATTAGTCCAAAATTGATTCTTGATTTTGTAGCTGAATGTGCTGTTAGGAGGCGAGGTCTGGTCAGAAGAGGGAGGTAACTCCGGGCTTGACCTGGAAGGGTGTGACTCCCTCCCCAACTCCTCCCCTTGCTCGTGCTTCCTGGGTACCATGATGTGAGCAGTTTTCCACTACCAGACCCTTCCACCATGCCCTTCCTGCCTCAGAGGCAGCTGACTATAAACTTCATCCTCTAAAAATTATGAGCCAAAATAAACTTATCTTGCTTAAAGTTGTGAGTGTCAGATATTATGTCTCCAGGATTGGAAAGTGCCTAAGACAGCTGAGTATCCCAAAGCCCTACTAAATGATTTAAAATATCCATAAATGTCTTGCTGACAGGATAATCTTTTAGCAAAGTTCTATTTTTTGCTATCTGCAGGTAAATTTTAAAGCTCTGAAATAGAGGTACAAATATGCCCAAATTTGAAAAGCCTTAATGATTTTCTGCTTACAATTATAAATATAACAGTATCAACCCAACAGTGAACAGTTCCTATACAACACTATAGTCAGAGTTGGAAAACTTCCCACTCATCAGCTGGCTTATTGAAATCCAGATTCTAGCAAAGGCATTGACAGGAGACATTAGCATGTTTCATCAGAAGGAAGAGCAAAAGCTTGAGAATTTATTATCAGGAAAGCCAAAGCATTAGTTGGAAGCAATACGAGTCTGAGAAATCAGGTAAAAGAAATGGCCCTAGTTAGACAGAATGGGCCTTTGTCAGCTGGGTCCTTATTATGAGTCAACACAATCTTCCCTGCCTCTTGCTCCTTACCCTCCCCAATACACATACACACACACACACACACACACACACACACTCTCACACAGATTTTTTGCTAGGTATTTATCCATCTAGCAGCAGTTCTTAAAGTAGGACCCCTTTACCTCTGGGGATTCCCAAGATTCTCACAAGGTCTGCAAGATTAAAAGTACTTTCATAACAATTCTATTGAGTGAGTTATTTGCCTTTTCCACCATGTTGACATTTACATTAATGATACAAAAGTTTTGGGGGGAATGAAACTGCTGCTGTGGTGTGTATGGACCAATGGCCTCAAACTTTTCTACTAATCATGGCAGTTTTCACATCCACACACTCATAGTAGAAATAAATGCCAGTTATACTTGAAAATATCCTTGATAAAATAAAAATGAATAATTTCATTAAATCCTAACTCTTGAGTACCATCTTTTTAATATTCTTTGTGATAACATGGGAATTAAGCTGGAAGTACTGGTAATGCATGCTAATATAGGAAAATCACCTAGGGAAAGGCACCAGTGATGGAATTGGGAGATGTACCGGCAGCCTCTTTCATAGAACACCATTTTTACATTTGAAGCGAAATGACTGAGAGACAAAGCATGGTTATTAAAAGTTGGGTGTTTTGGGGCCAGAGATTTAGCTCAGCGGTTCTGCTGCCTGCCTTGCAAGTGTATGGTCCCGAGTTTGATCCCCGGTACCAAAAAAAAAGTTGGGTGTTTAATGCACATTTATTTTTTGAATATAAAAGAAGTAAGCTTATAATTTTAGGAAAAAATAATGAAAGATATCATAGCATTTGTTACAAAATATGAAAATTAAAACAGGTAAAGCCAAATTCAGAATTTTGGAAAACTTGTGTCTGCTGTCATGTGCTTCAAAGCTTCCAAATACTCAGACTGTCTAATGAGAACAGTGATGATATTAACAAATGTGGAAGATCTCCTCACATCAGTGACAGGATATATTCCAAATTACTTGAGCATCATGTTACAGAATCTCTCCGGGGTAAAGGATCATTGAAAGTGCAACAGACCAATTTCCTCGAATGTAACAGAACAGAAAAGCTTACTGAGATAATTTTAGGTTGTACACTACAAGAAGCCTTTAAAAAAACTACCACCTTTTAATTTTTAACACAGTAACAAATATGCAAAATTATTTGACGAAGACTTAACATACTCTCATGCTTTGAATGCCTATCTACGCAAGGGCAGATTTCTTTCAAACCCTCCAACCAAAATTATGCACTGCAAAAGGATGAATGAAGAAACAGATATGAGAATATAGCTGTCTTCTCTTAAACTAGACAGTAAGGATTTACAGAAAAGTAAAACAATGTCTCCAGTCTCGCTAAATGATTTCTGGTTTGGAAAAAATGCTACTACTTTCTCTTAAAATATGTTAACATGTAATGAGCATATTGTCATTTTTATCAAAATAACAATTTTTAAAAATTTTCTAACACAGTGAGCGGCTTTAAGTGCTAATACAGTAAATAGCTGTATCCCTAACCCACATTAGCTCCCCTGGGTCCCCAACTGTACAAGTGTCACAGAGCAATGAAGCCATAGTTGGCATCACGGCTTCTGTTTCACAAGGTCTGCATCCGCTGCCTTTGCTGCTTGGGTACCATCTTCACTCGTGGTTTTTGCTACTTCACTGTATCCTCTCTAAATCATATACAAGGAAATATTCCCTAAAGAATATGCCATGACCCTTTACCTATGCCACACCATAGCACGACCATAAATTGCTACACCTACCATTAGGAGAGGGCTGAATAAAATCATGTGACTTTATAAGGAAAAGAGAGAGGAAACATAACTCAAAATGATAACAGCTCTACTGTCAGAATAGTAAAATAATTATACAATCCCATGTGAATACTGATGTAGCTTGGGAAGGTTCATAATCATGCACCATTCAGAGGGAAGGACAAAGAAAATTAAAGAAAAGCAAATCACCATTTGTTCACACAAGAAAAGAAACCCATGCCAGGACTATTGTGGAAGCCCAGATGGCAGCCACCAGCCAGGTCTCTGTGGTCACCGACACTGTCCGGCACCCAGCACACTTCCAACACATCCCCAGCCGCACTGCCAGGAAGTTATCATTGAACAGACTTAACTTCAAAAGAACCCAAAGAGGGACTGTAAGGTGGGAAGGTAAAATGAGTTTGATTTTAAACAGACAAGTCTAGTTCTGAGTAAGTAACTATATAAAAATTAAAGTTATGCAATTACTCGTACAAACACCCTCCCTGTCAATATGTCCTGTCTAGGTTCTCTGTGCCTCCGCATCTATCTGTCCTGTCTATCTACTTGTTAAAATACACATGTTAGCTCACTGTTGCTCAGAGCTGCTGTCAGCATTCAGATGGCGGTGCCCTTGATCAGAAGCCACATTAATTAACAACCCTGGTAACTAAGTCATGTATAAAATAATTTGGATTTTAGGGTATTTTTAGATTACATGTAATATACAACATAATTCAAGACAACAACAAATACATAATACATTTAATATTTTTATCCAAGAAAATTCTTGAACCTCAAAATAAGTCTGCTTATTATTAGAACTTCATAGAGGATGATAATTAAAATTTTAGGAACAATTACTAGTTTAATTGCTTTATTCTTCTCTACTGCCTATATTTCCAAAAGTAAATAAAATACAGGCACTCAGAATTCTCAAGAATAGAATTAATTTGAAAAATCAAGTGTTCTACTTGATTGGGTTCATCCTTTCTGTGCTGGCATCTATGTCTTAATGCATTACGAACAGTGAAAGTTTCTGCCTTTTAAAAATATTATAGATCAACCAAAATTGAATTATAGCATGATGTATCAGGTCTTTGGATTCATTACTCTGCTATGCTGATGAACTACACTTTCCCTGTTCCCTACTTGCCCTCCCCTATACACAAATTATAGACATGAGCACAGACATGCACACATGAAAGCCGCTAAGCACACAGTAAGTTATATATTCAATGTGGCATAAAGACATCAACCAAGGATTGCTAATGCAGAAAGGAAGGTGGTTGACTTAATTATTGCCCTTATCCCACCCCAAATCCATTCAGCCCAACATACACACAGACACAGGAGAGAGGGATGCACAAGGACATAAGAGGCTACACCACTAGACCGCAGGGGCTGACTTCAGACTTCAAAACTCTCAGTTTCTTCTACTGAACAATCCACACACGATGTGCAAGCCATGTGCCCAAATTGAAGTGCACATGTTTCCAACATGGCTCTCTATGGCGCCTTTCCTTTGGCCTCTCTCTACTTTTCTTGTTGTTGCTCTCTACTGCTGCAACACAGCTGGACCTTGTCCCAAATGCCTTGCCTTCTCTAGATAACCTCTATTCAAGAAGACCTTCCTTTCCTTCTCTAGAGCACCTAGTAGTTCATAACCGTCATGGAGAAAGCTTGATCTATTCTTGGTTATGTGTGTCATTCAAAAGTATTTAAGTGGCTATTCTAAGACAATAAACACTAATTTGAACATTATGTTCCACTCTTGTCCTTTCCTTCACCCATATGTAGTAGCCATAGTAGAGATTCTCTGTCCTGCTTAAACTAAGATTTCTTCATTTACAGCACAGTTACTGTGCTACATACTATGCAAGGTGGGGAGATAAGGATTAAAGTCCAACACTATTGCCCTTGAGTAGGAAGCTTCATCTATACAACTGATTATATAGTAGACCATAAAAATACAGTCTATCTACTGAAAAAAATTTCAGAATATTGTAAAATCATTTAGATATCAAAATTAAGAATATTCAGGTCTTTTTGAAGTACTTATGTACATGGTAGATAAAATCCAGACAAGGTTCTTTTAAGAATGCTCAGTTGTTCACCCTTCAGAAAAGCACACCCTCCTTCATCAGAGAAATGGCACAGGAATAAGAAAAGAAGGGGACTTCACAGCCTAACAGATACTATAGTCACACCCCATTCCTATCCAATAATACCCGATCACATTCAAGTCGCATTCCAAAGACTCTAAATTGTAAAAAGCCATATTTGATATGAGTGACAGAAGAAATTGTAAGAGGAGGCCTGCACCCTTCTACAGAAAGTAAAACTATTATTCCCTTTTTCATCTGTTAGACTCCTATATAACAGAAGTCACAGTTATATCACAAGCAACCATTGTAAAAAACACTACTTCAGATGTTTTACTTAATTTGGGAAATTACAGTTATTCAAAATTCTTGTAGAGTGAGGAACTGTATTTTACATTACTATAAGGAAGATTAATTTTTTTTTTTTTTTTTTTTTGGTACAGGGGATCAAACTCAGGACCTTATGCTTTCAAGGCAGGTGGCAGAAGCACTGAGCTAAATCCCCGGCCCTAAGGAAGACTAATTCTTAATCTTGGATTTACTTCAGTATACCACACCATCCTCTGTTTTGCCACAAGCTCTCTCAGTTGTTTTCATCCCTGATCATTTTCTATACCTGTGTGGCTCCGGATGTGAACTCGCAGTGTCCCACTGCTGGCAAATTTCTGGCCACAATATGGGCAGACTTTCTCCTTTTCTCCTGTATGTGTCTACAAGGAAAGGAAAAAAAAGAGCTGAGGACAAACATAAGGAATGGGGTAAAGATGATTAAGTGCCTCTGACAACAGTAAATCCTTATTGTCCAGGATTATGTTTCATTAAAATGTTTTAATATCACAATGAGATTTTAAACAATTTATCATGGATATTGCCAAGGGTTCAAAAAACTCATAGAAGTGTGCATTAGTGTTAATCTGAAAATAATTCTGCAGTTTACATTTTAAGCCTTTATGGAGCCTCCATCTAAAAGTGATTAAATTATACAAAACCAGTATATAGGAACAAAACCACATAATCAAAATGGGGCTATAGCTGTCTGTAACTGCTGCCAAGAAACATTTCCTTTGAAGCATTTTTCACATTCCTTGTGTGTATTTAATTCTTGAGGACAGAATTAATCTCAATAAAGTCATGTGTTACACTATACTTATCTGGACTGACTTTAGTGCAAGCCAGAAAGGAACATAAATCTAATTTGATTTTTAAAATCAGCAAGTATTAATTGATTAGGCAATGTGAAGAAGCAGTTCTACCCTCAACATACCTTTAATTGAGGCATGAAACAATTATCGTGGGAAAGGTGAAGAAGTATAATCAAAGGTGAGTTTCAATAAATGCTGGAGAGTTTAAAAAGTAACCGCTCCAGAAAGAAGGGGCAGATGGAGTGTTTTAGACAGTCTCATCAGGACACCAGTTTTTCTAATAACATCAAAACAGATCATTCCAGTAAATGAGGGATCAAAGCTATTGATCAAGCCCCACTGTTTCTCAAACTCAAGAGGTTAAAAAAAAAGATAGATGGGGGCTTGGGATTTACCTCAGTGGTTCTAGAGAATGCTTTGGAAATTTGTTTTCAATGATAACTTACACATTAATAAAAGCAGACAATGGATCATTTGGGTTACTCTCACGAAACAGAGCTCCCAGGGCCTGTGTATCAATTAGTTCTTATGCAAATTACTGGCAGGTATTGTTATCTGAATTGTCATAGAGTAATGAAAATAGGAAATGTTTGTTTATAATGGGGTGTTTTCAGAAGGAAAAACTGGCTAGGATAGAGAAAAAGGAATGGGCTGTTACCACACCACCTGATAAAGTCACAGAACCATAATAGCACATTTTCATCTTCCATAGTCAATTAATTGTTAACTTTAATATATTACTTTCACAGCTTACTGGTATTTAATTTGCAAGTTTGAATATTTGTATTATAATCTATTTTAGATGTGTGAAAATGTCTTTGTCATTTTTATAAGAGATATAAACTACCTTAGTCAATATCACATAGTTTAGTCCTTTAGAACATTTTTCCCTTGAAAGAATTTATGCTATACTCAAGTTGGAGAAACATAATCTAATCAAGGGCCACACTCAGGTATCTCTGTGATTATGCACTTGGCAGAAGCTTAACTTTTCCATCTTTACTACAAGCTCTTATACAAAAGAGTTATACATCTTTACACTTTAATAAGAACCTTTTCCTTTGGTTCACACTAAGGTTCAATTAAAGGGAAAGAATTAACACTTTAACGTATTACAGACTTGTTTTCTCATGCCCAAAGGAGTAAAATATGGTAATTTTTTTCTTGACTAGAGTAAGATCATTTAAAAACTATCTATTATCACAGCATGGGTTATTCCAAACAGGTGACTAACAATTTATTCACGATATCTTTATAAAATTCACAAGATTTCTTTTCCTGCTATGTAAATATTTCATTATTTATGTACAAGGCCTAAAGTATGTCTCAGTAGAAGTTTCAAACTAAAGGACACTAATGCTATATTTATAAAAATAATTAAATATTTGTTTTTACTCAAAAATACATCTTATCACTAGTTATAGAATTTGGTTATAGAAGCTTGTTTTATAAGACATTGAAAGTACAATACTAAGCCATCTCAAATATGGATAAGAAAGAATGAAAATAATTCAATATAAGAACAAAATAGGATAAATGTTATGTGATAAAAGTAAACAATGCACTGCAATATTCAATCTGTGACAATCCATTGCTGCACTCAAAATTCTCTTGAAAACTATCTCTCTTTTTTCATGTACTAAAAAAAAACCCAAAACATTTGCTAAATGTATACAAAAAGTAATTCAAGCAAAATTTGAAAGACTATTCTATTCAGAGATTTTAAAAGGAAGATAGTATCATTATTCTTGAGCATTTAAGATGCAAGAAAAAAAGAGCTGCTTAATACAGTCTTTTTAAAACAATTATATTGAATACAGGTCCCAAAACCAAAATCATGCTGAAGAGGGAGTCATTTCTTCATACTCGTTAACACCTGCTAACTGGCAGTGGTGGAAAACTACCATACCTCATAGTCATTTCTGAAGTCATTGTTAAATTAACTGCATTTGTTACAATACAAATTATAATATATTTTTAAAATGTACTTAAGTGCATTTATCCCTCAAAGAAAAAACTTGTTGATTTGCTTAACGTATTTATTTAGTTAGAATAATGCAAAAATTTCCCAATCACTACAGGTAACAATACCATTTTATGTAAATCAAGCAAATATTTATGCAGTCCTATTCTGTACTGGGAACACCCTTGTGGCCTAGAGATGCAAAGAGAAGAAACATGCCAATTGTAGAAGGGCTCAGTCGAATAACTTCCCAGGAAACATCTAAATAAGCAATGAAACATACCTAAGTGAGCTACAAGTTCATCAGATTTTTAAAATAGAAAATTTACATTAATCCAAAAATTTAAAAATTGGTAAGCTTCTACCCATAGAGAATTCTGTACAGTTCACCTATGGGTATAGTTAAGGGTCACTGGGAAATCTACATCCACCTCTGAGGTTGTCTATCATGGAAAAAATACACCTATTTGAAAAATGAAGAAAATGGGTATTTTCTGAAGAGCTGGTATAAATTATGCATTTATCATTTTGAGTAAATATGTTGGTAAGTTAATATGAAATCATCACATGATAGTTAACATATATGCCCATACTCCTCAAACCTATAGCCCACAGGCTTCTACTTACTTTCTTATGACTTCTGAGCACAGATGGCGTAACAAATGCCTTATTACATAGTTCACACCTGTACTTCTTGTGTCTTTCATGGACTACCTGGATGTGAACATTTAATGTGTCTTTCCTTTTAAAGGTAGCATCACAATGATGACACTTGAAAGTCCTCTCACCTTAGGAACAAAATGTAAAATAGGAGAAACATAAGATGCAATAGCAGGGTTCTATAATTCCTCATCAACATTATTTTTATAATTCTAACTTACAATCATACATTTTTTTTTTCTTGGAACAAATTCCAGTTTCATATTTGCTAATTCAGTGTGTTAACAGAGGAAAGTCTGACTATCCTATGTTCTCAGTCACTCTGACTGGAAAATGTGGGAATTGAATCAGCTGATTTTCTACAGGTACCATGAACATGTTTTAAAGTATGCCTTTCCAGGTAGGATCCAGGGCTAAAGGTAAGTTTGCCATGACACAAAGCCTCTGTTGCTGTCATGCAAGGTGAGTTGCTTTTAGGGGTCCTCCCAAACTCCCCTCAAGTCCCAACATGGTCCCTCTGAACTCCTGGAAATGGACAGAGGGGGAATGTTCATAGATAACAGTTAGGAGGAAAGTAGCTGGGGGCAGACAGATAGACATCACTATACCACTCTCATTCTGGAGAGGAAGAGGCAGAAGCATGGAACATTCTGTCCTTACTCAGTGGGATCTCAGAGCAAGGACTGGAGGTCTCACCTGACCTGGCCCTTTGGCTCCTGTGAAGCAGCGTTCCAGGCCCTTAGGGAGGGAATTTGGGACAGGGGAATGAAAAGTGACAGTTACCACCTCTACCCAAGAACCCCTGGACACTATGAGGGTTTTCATCTTCTTCTTACTATCTAGGGCCTAGGCCTGAGAAGAAAGCATCTCTAGAAAATATGGTTAGAGATCTTAGGGGTACTTTTTTCACTCTTACATAATGCTCTCTTTTGTAGCTCTTCTCAACACGAATGTCTAATTTAAGGGCCATTGTAAATACAATTTCAGCAATGTGCATAATTAGAAGATGGTGTTTTATAATAGAACATTATAATAGAGCATGATTATATGAATAAAATAGACAGCATTTGAATATGTTTCCCTAAGATGTAGTAGCATAGATCCACACAGCATATCGACTACAACGTACAATATACAAATACTAAATGTTTTCTATGAAGTTGAAGATAAGATAACCTCATTTTCAGCCAGTTTCAACCAAGCCCTTCAACTTCCTTCTATTATAACTAGCACTAAATTTATAAGTGGGAAGATCCTAGAATTTCTCTAAATTTGAGAAAAAGAAGAGATAAAGGGAGAGACAAAAACAAAAAAGAGACAAGGAAAAGAAAATTACCTTCCCTTTGTCTTTTCAAACAGAATCCTGATTTCTAAATTCTTGTAAGCTGACATTTGAGAGATGCAACAAAGCCACATCCCTACCAAGAATGAACTCAACTGTGTGGATGCTGACAGCCACGTTTGCTACCTTCATGCATTTTAATTGCAGGGTATTATTCTTGTAAACTATTTTGTCTTTATACACTTTTTAGATTTATTTAAATATATCTGGGGTTTTTTTGGTACTGGAGATCAACCTTGGGACCTTGCACTTGCAAGGCAGGCAGCGGCACCACTGAGCTAAATCCCCGGCCCTAAATATATCTTTACATAAAATTAAAATTATCATCAATCAGAATATAAAGAAATAGCAATTGATGAAGGATTTTAAGCATAAATGTTAACAATATCAAATCTAATCAGGTACCACAAATATATTTTAAAATCCTTTAATATTGCTCCTACCAAAGAATTTCCACTGAACTATCAAAATATTGGTCAAAATATTGTACAAAAACTCTATCAAGCTATAGGAAGGAAGTTAAGGTGTTAAGAAGCTAGCTAGCAACCTGCCTTTTGGATCTTAATGTCATAGAAAATAATTTAGTAGTTTAAAATAATTGTTTTAGAAAATAATTTCTAAAGTAATTATTATAATTTATTTGTATTTTGAGCTACAGTACAGATGTAAGTTTCCAGCAATAGCCTTCATCTATTGACATTAAACGGGTTTTACTTTTCATATTGTGTGAGATAAGACCTAGTAGTTTGTCCTTTGTGTTTCAGCTGTTTCTTGTTTTCCCATCCTTTTAACTCACTAGGTCTTCAATGGTGTCTAACTTACTATCAATAACTGCCTTCCCCACTCAATTATGAAGATTGATTTTCTTGGTCAAGTATCATGATGCAGCTTCAGAAAGCCCCTGACTGCTGTGCTGATCCACAAAATAATAAAAGCATAACACACAGCACAGTCACAGGCAGCCACTTCAATCCTATTTCTCAAGTTGTTGAGGACCAATAAGCTGAAATCAAAATTATTAGATCTCTTTTTAATTCCTTCCTCTTACAAGAAATAAAATTTCATTTTTCCAAAGGAAAAAATTTCCTGTGCATCAGGCCAAATTTAGCCATGAAAACTTTAACAAGATGAATATGGTTCACTTGTCTAAATCTCTATTCTAAATTCCACTCATCTCAATACAATTACTTTTCTTAAGCAAAATGGTAAGTGAAATGGAATGGAAATTCCTGCTGTTGCACAAATTTTTTCTTAAATGCACAGTTGTTCTTTATAAGGAAAATGGAAAGTTGTGCTAACAACTTCTCCAGAACTGTAAGGTGAACACAGAATGGCCTGAGAGCATAACACGATATTTTCCTACAGGAAGCAGACTGCATTACTACTCAGTATTTATAAAACTTTAATATCTTTATTATATTTCATTTTAGACACTTCAACTTGACCAGAGAAAATTTCTTCCAAAATACTGTCCTATGAAACCAGTTGTCAAGATTGATTGTCTTACACACCTCAGAAATTTAATATTTAACAGCACAGTAACTTGACATGTACAGAGAATTTTCTACCTATTAAATATCTCTAAAATAAGAGGCAAAAATTTTAATCATGCAATTCTTTCTTCAATATTTGAACAATAGTGTATCTGGTTATCTCAACAACTGAACAGAGAACACTTTGAACTTCACCTCTGCAATAACATTTTCTTCTCAAAATCACGTCCTTCAGTGATGTGAATAAAAATTCTGTGATATTCTAAAAACAGTGCAAGCAATAGACTTCTGTGGTGTGTGTGTGTAGAACTTAATAAAAAATTTCCCACCAAAATAAGAAATCAGAGATAACATAGCAAAGGGAAAGGCACCTATCGGTGACTAATCCCCAAATTCCACTGTGCCTCTCTGAGTCTCAATATTCTCAATTCCTTTCAAATTAAGGAATCAAGTTAGATGTGCACTCCAATCTTCTCCAATTCTAAAAGACTGTGAGTTATAAAATCTTGCCAGATATCTCCATGTTTTAAAGACATAGACATGTTTCCTTAATCATCATCTTTAAAAAGGAACAAAAAAAAATTGTTTCAAAACAAAGTTCAAAGAGATCTTTGTGAATCCAGGGTTTTAAAACACAAATTATAATTATAAATATTGGGAAGAAAAGATATAAAATGTCACAAAACAGCTCATGTTACCACGGAAAATAAAGCAATAACGAAGGAAGAAAAGGTGAAAGGCAGAATTACTAGTCCTTCTGATGTTTGAAAGCAGATAACCTAGTCACTTACAGGTTTACTTCCAGGTGCCTACATCCTCAAAATATCTAAGAACAAAGTGTGAGATGATTCTTTCTGTTCTCAACTGCCTGAATGGGGACTTACTGTTATGTATTAGCAGGTGTCTCTGCAAAGAAAATGGGGTCCGGAACAAAGCTTTACATTCATCACACTGGAACGGTCTCTCTTCAGAGTGAGTCTACGGAAGAAAAACAATGTGAGTCAGGAAAAATGAGAATCAACTCAGCATTACAAAAATGGACTGTGGCTTCATGAAGGAAAAAAGGAAAGCAAAGGAGGGAGACAGTATCTTGTTTCTTCTGGTTCCTTTCTTCCACCACACAACTGTACACACAAATAGTTTACTCACAGGAGAAAAACTGATATATTGTCAAACTCTGATATTAATTAAAAATTTGATAAATAGCTAAGGAAATTGTTCTTACTATGTCAAATTGTTAATCTAAATATACTCTGAAATTTCTCTGCGCCTACTTTGCAGTGCGAGATGCTGAGTAAATCCTCTAAAAACTAACCTTCCTCGGCGGGGATTTAGCTCAGTGGTTTTGCCCCCTGCTGCGCAAGCGCAAGGACCGGAGTTCGATCCCCGGAACCAAAAAAAAAAAAAGAAAAAAACAACTAACCTTCCTCTAGCACTGGCCAGGTTTAAACTCTGTTGGCACCAAATTTCCAACAAGGACACAGCTTGATTCAATGAGGAATTTCAAATAATAATTAGTACTAGGTTAAACTTTTCCCTTAACTATATTCCAGCTTTCATTCATGCTATCATTAACCCTAAGCAACATTCATCACATATTTAATTTGTTTCAAATGCCAAACTAAACACTTCACAGTAATTATTAAATTTAACTACAACAGTAACCTGATGAATAAAACACTACTGTTGTCACCACTACATAGATGAGAAAACTATGATTTCAACAGTTTCACCAACTTTTCAAAAGTCACACAGTTCAGATGGAGCAGGCACCAGTAAGCTGTATGGTACATGACAGACAGAAATATGTTGGTAAACAAGAAACAAGGGCAAGCCACTAGCTCGATCTAATATCCGAAACAAAACCAACACCAGGACAGAAAAAGCATGGTCACTTCACCTGTTTTCTATTATAGTCAGAATAAATACATTTGGCACAAATTAGTGAATAAAACCTTATTCTACCATGGATGGCAAGTTAATAAAGCTCATAAATGCAAGAAAATTAAACTATGCTTTTATATTACAATAAAACAATCACTTAAGTGATAGGAGGCAGTATAAAAATTCAGGAAATAATTTAAAGGGCAGGCACTTTATTCAAAATGTACTGACTTACACATTATCATAGTTTAATAGAATTACAATATTCAAGATATCACCTATTAACTCAATGTTAATGAAAAGGGGGTTATAATGTTTGCTATCAGTTGTGAAAATACACAAAATATGGAAAATCCCTTTTTCAAAGTCAGGCTAAGTTAAAAATATTTCAATGTGTGATTTAGCCACAGATATTAAAATAATAGCATGAAAATATATATCCTTATAAATGAATAAAAGATAAAAAGAGTAGGTTTCTTCATTACATAAAATATACAAAAATTCAGTATAGAAAACCATGGCATTTCAAGTTGGGAAAAGAGTGGAAGATTTACTAAATGGTCTAGAAATTTTAGAAAAATAAAGTTGAATTTATTACTCCTTAAAATAGGAGAAATATCCATCACGTCAGGTATTTTTTAAAGTGATGAATAAAATTGTATAGAATTTTGGCATGGCAGAAAAGTGGATATTCAGATGAGAGAAATAAGTTCATTTAAAGCTGCAAAGCAAAACCTTTGGCAAAAACCAAAGAAAATATTTACAACATAAAATAAAAACAGTATTTTTTATAAAAAGTTATGGCTCATTAACAAGAAAAGATGAAACTCTAAAAGAAAATCACAAAAGGACTCCTTTTCAGTCATCACTCCATCTCATTCATTTTATCATTTCATCCCAGATTTCTGCTGTGCCATTGTTAGTCTTGTCTCAGATGTTGGAAACATAGCAGTCAACAAAAAATATGCAGTCCCAAATTCCCTGCTATTAGTTTTTGTACTAGTGGGGAACAAACAACAAAAAGGATAAAATATGTGCTCTATTAGGAAGGAATATATGATATTAAGAAAAATAAAGAAGGAAAACAGTGCTTCAGAGAGTGGGACGATAATTTTAAACAGGTCTAGGAAATTCTAGACAAGGATGTGACTCTGAAAGAATATATGAGGAAACAAAGGTTAGTATTTAGGTGACAGAGATAGGAAACACTATGAAGGGCTGTGTGGTTGGAGATACATGTTAAAGATTGAGAAATGGAAAGATGCCGTCAGAGAAATGAAAGAAGGGAGGAGAAGCAAATCACGGGTAAAATTAGCCAATATCCACAATTTACAGGAAGAGAGGTTTAATTTGTTCAGTTTCATCCCATAATCAGCTGGGTCCAAGACAAAGACATCATGGTAGAAGGCCATGGTGGAGTAAAGCTGCTTATAGCATGGTAACTGTAGAGCAGAGTAGGGGAACAGTGCCAGACAGCAATGGGCCAAAGACCATGTATATATAGCACCCAAGATCACATCTCCAATAACCCACCCAGACACACATGATTGTGTTTTATTAATCTACTAGGTATTTCTTTGTTTTGTTTTGTTTGTTTGGTACCGTGGATCGAACTCGGGTCCTTCCGCTTAGGAGACAGGCGCCGGAACCACTAAGCTAAATCCGCGGCCCTCTACTACGTATTTCTTAATCCAATGAAATTGACACATCAGGATTAATGGACATAATACATTCTTCATCAACTTACACCCAAACATGTCTTCTTAAACTATACTTAATCATCAAATAAAGACAATAGCAAGTTCATAATTCTACCTACATAATACAACTATTCTGCATACAAGGAGAAATACAGTAATTCCTTCCCAGAAGCCTCAAGAGCACCAACATTTTTCAAAGGTCCTAGTCCAACGCTTACATAATAAACCTAAAACTACATAAAATACACACTATCTCGCTGTTTACAAGGTCTGTGGATTAAATTTTTACTGTCAAATTTATAACCACCTTCTTGAAAATGCCTCCTCAAAAACACTGGTTGAAACTAGAAAGATATTAAAGAATTTGGTTTAAATTGTAGACAGTAAAGTATAGCTCATTCATACAAAGAAGTCAAGAGCATAAAATTTATATTATGTTATTAACAGCAGCATTAAGTAGCCAAAGTTCAATCTTTCCATGGCTTGAAAGTCACAATTCCATTTGGTAAAAAGCCAGAATCCCATGAAACCAGGTACTGATTCCCCACAGTCATAAGTATACCGTGATGGGGCAAAAGATGTTTTCTAAGAGAAGGAACAGCAATAAATATTTAGAAGAAGCTTTGGATGGCAGCAATTTGAATTCCTACTCAGAGAATAAACTGGTAGTTTTTCATTGAGATTTACATGGCATCCATAGAGGCAAAAGTGCAGATTCCTATAGTACAAATAGATAACACTGGAAGAATTTTAGTTCTGTCATAAAACTTACCATCAAGCACACTGTTTTCTATATAATACAAACCCTTCAATTTCTAACAGATACAAAGATGATATACTATTTGGTGAAAATTGGATCAGGCAAAAATAAACAGGCAGCTCAGCTACAGATGAATACTGAGCTGTGTGTGTGTGTGAATGTGTGTAAGCCCCACCTGGACACATGAAGTGCCAGCACAGCCACAGGGCATATTTTCAAAGAAACCATCATAGAAAGTAGCTAATGTATTTTTCATAGTTAATACAGGTGTAAATTTAAAGTCAAAAGATTAAAGCTTAGAGTTAATTTCTAATTTTAAACATAAAACATCAAGATAATAGTCTGAAAACCTATTTCATACTGAAAATATTGTACTTTAGCATATTTTAGTTATAAAACACAGTTCTCATTTGTACATTTCTCTCCTTCATTGGCTCAAGTTTGTAGCATTTTTTGGATGATACACCTATGATACACTCTTCGTTTTTACTGCTATGTAAGAAAAGACAGTATCTCTTTTTCAAAGATATATTAATTTTCCATTTAATTTAACTTAGCTTCTAAAATTATATCCCCTTCCCCTAAGACTGTTGATGTCCTCTGAAATCAATGTCCTTGTGTGTCGAGTGTGCACACGGATGTGGTGCCCTCCCTCAGGCTCATTTCCCATCTGCTGTCTTCTGTAAAGCACACAGCCTATTTACATGTTTAGCCCTCTTGGTGACAAGCCACCACAATGTCTTCTGGCTCTTGCTCATCTATTCCAGTTTTTCCCCAATCCTCTTTCACTTAATCTTCTTCTAACAGAAACCCCAAGCCTTAGGTAGAGTGAAAGTAAAAATGATACAGAAAGATCTCCACGACTCAATAACATGTTCTCATATATAAAAAAATAAGAAATATGCTGGTAGCATAGTATTAATTTAGTTTGGCATTAATATAATAGAAAGTGAGTCATGTTTTTGTTTTCTGGTTTTTCTATCAAAAAGAAAAAAAGGACAAAATGTTTCCAAACCAAATCACCCACAAAAGCAAGTGTTTATATGATGAATTATTTTGTGTGTGAAGTGGGGTTGTTTTTAACATATATCAATCTCTGGGAAGATAAAAAGGAAGCAGTGGTCAGAAGTCTGCTTGTTAAAATTAATCTTCTCTAAACAACATATAAAATTTTTTGAAAAAGAAAAGGAGGCCTTGCCCAACAGAAATTAATATACACTCAGTTGTGTTTGTTAGAACAGTAAAATATTGCAATAAAACAGATTAAATGGAACAGAATGGAATCCAAAAACAGATTACACTTAAGGAATTTTATCACATTTTACACCTAAACATAAATTCTGGATGGATTAAATACTAACAAAAAAAGGAACTTATCATAACTTTTAAAAACCTGAATAAATGTTTGCATAATTACAGAATAAAAGAGTCCAAAGGCATGAAACTTCATATGCATGTATGATAAAATAAAAAGGTAAAACTTTTTTACTCAGAAGATCCAAGTTGGTAAATGGGGGGGTAAGAAACAAAAATAGCAAGGGATTAATGTTCATAATATGTACAGAACTCTTAGAAATCAATGAGAAAACAGAGAAGTAGCCCAATAGATAAATGGACAAAGTATAAACAAGAATTTTTCAGAAAGTGTTAAATGACAAATGAATTTATAAAAAGAAGAAAAATTTTACCCACCATTGGTAAAATGTGGTCAACAGGTACTATGAATTAAATGTAGTACCTATCTCCAAAGCACCTCACCATTGTGACTATGGTTCTAGCACACAAAGACAAGTAATCTTGTACAACATAATATTTTAAATGAAAGAGTATTTCACCTAAGAAGAGTTACCTGATGCAAAAGAAAAGGAAAGTCTGGCTATGTAAATACTGAGTAACTGTTTCTCAGTCACCAAGTTGGAACCTTCTTAAGATCTTTTTAAATAGTTTATTATCATGTTAACCTTATACTATATGTCCTAGTTTTAGAGCCAAATTCATGACATTTTAGGGAGTAACCTTTCCTATTCTTTAAGATCAAACAATTTTACTGACACAAACTCTGAACTACATTGTCTTTCAAATTGTTCGATAAAACTCCCCCAAAATTCTTCTTATAAAAAATCCAACACACACATAATACACATGTATTATTTTATTAAACAATCCTTACCATTGTATTTTCTCTTCTATTTTTTAATGGGTATTCATGATCCACTAAATTCAAGACCATAAAGCAGTCATGCCTAGAGTTTGAATATGACTGGATGAGACATTACTACAAGATGCCCAATGGAATTATTTTTTTAAAAAAACTATGACTAGATTTCCTCATAGGCTTCTAACGTTCCATCCCTGGAAGGCTACATAGAAACTGCGAAGGAAAGTCCTTTATTTGTGGAGACAGACACCTGTCCCCAAGAAGCTTGTTTAAGACTTTTCTAAGGGAAAACCTCTCAATCTTCACTTCTATCATCAAGCAAGTACTGCCAGCTCCATGAGCCAAGACAGTTTGATCTAACTGAATATCCATCATAGGGCAGAAGAAAGAAAACACTATATATCTTCTTCAAGCTTTGCATTGGATTTGATAGGGAACAACATGGAAGATGATTAATAATTGACCAGTTTCTGTCTCCTGCAGTTTCGGAATGTCTGTCCAAATGTGATTTAAATAATAAAAATACAGCTGGATCCAGGTAAATGATCTTGATTTTAGCTAAATGTTAAACTATAACTCAGAATAAGATCAAATGTTACAAAAGATGAAGGAGCATTAAAACTAATTTTGGCTTATTGAGCTTATGTAACTCGCTAGGTGATGAACTGAGTATGTTTTCAAAACAGAAACCATCTCTTCAAAATCTCATTATTGTTATAATCAAGATGAATGACAATATTCCTTTCTTTCAGCAAATCTAAATATTAAATGACAAGAACTGGCCTAAAATAAGACAACTACAATAAAAATGCATAGGCCATATACTAAAAAAAAATCAGTAGAAGATTTAAGTATTTAAAATAACAATCCTTTGCCATGCTACCTGACAATCAGACTGACTCTTTGTGGGGTTTTTTTTCCCCCCTAATTTCTTTGACTAAGTAGCCATTAATGAATAATGATGGAAGAAAAAGTTGATTTGCTTTTTTATATGATTCTTAAAAGAATGTTTCAGATACTTTCACATAACCATACCAAATCTATGCTATGATCATAACACAGTAAGGAACATATTTGTCCAGAGGAGAAGGATTGAATGTGCTTTCCACTTTGGAAATTACAGCCATCATGGTTTCTATCCTTCCCAAGACATCATTATTACTTTCACATGATTTATAGCTGAAAGGATGAGAGATGGTGCATAGAGCCTATGCCAAATTCCCATATGACATATAACACAAGCCAAACTATGAAAACTCATAAATGTGGGTAGATCAGTTTCATCAAAGAAAGGAACAAGAGGGTTCCAGAGACTGAACAGGAAACTCACCAGATAATTCTTTAGTCATGTAATTCCAAAGCAGCAGTAACAAATGCAGCCCTGCCCAGAACACAGAATAGTTGAGCCAAACATAAGGGCTGTAAGTAAGAAATCAGGCAGAGACACTATCAGTTAATCCTGTGTATTCTTTGCTAAATCTACTTTTTGTTTTTCTTCTTGAACTAAAGCTGAAATTACTATCAAAATTTTTTAAATGATTTCAAAAGGGACAAAGTGGAAGTCCCTATAAATACCAAAATAACTGTAATCCTCATGAAATAGTAAAAGAAAAAGTAAGTACTATGTTGTCTTAAAAGAGGTTATAAGAGGCTGAGGCAAGAGGATTGCCGTGAGTTCAAGGGTAGCCTGGGCTACATAGTGAGTTTATGGCCAGCCTGATCTACCTAACAAAATCCTGTCTCAAAAAGGAAAAACAAACAAAACAAAAGAGGTTATAAAAATGATATTTAATAGCATGCTAAAGTGTATCAACCAAAATTAGGCAAATATTTGTCATGTCACAGATATTTTTACATGCATTTCTAAAATGTTGAATATCTTTGGGCATGTTTCCTGAATTCATTTCAAATATTATTTATTACTACAAAAATAAATTTGATAAAGCTAGTATGTTCTGGAACAAGAAAATGAGCTAAAATAGTTTAAGAAATGTAAACAAAAATAAACAGAACAATCCAAGGAATTATAACTTAAAGGGAAAGGAAGTTAGAGAGGTTATGTAGACTAAAGGCAAATACTGAGTTGTTTTGGGAATGATGCATGCAGAGAACAGAAAGGTAAGTTGGAGAGTAAGTTAAGGTTATGGTTTGGTGAACTGTGATGACAGCAGAAAGAGTATATATATATATATATATATATATATATATATATATTAGAAAGCATCAGAAATCTACTTATTTTATTAAAACAAGAGAAATATAACACAGTTATGCTTTGGGATGATGTGGCTGGTAGGATGGACTGTAGTGAGAAGAGATTAAATACCAGGAACCCCAATGAGATGAATATGAAGGTAATCCAGATGAAAAATAATTTATCAAGACATTGCAATAGTAAAGGAGGAATGGGCTGGAGGTTCAGCGAGAACAGGTCCTGGGTTCAGTTCTCAATACTGCAAAAATAAAATAAATGAAAACAAAACAAAATGGAAGGGATGATTCAAAGGCGATGATATGGAGACAGTAGAGTCTTTATGGCTTGGTTTCTAATTTTATAGAGGAGTCAAGACTGAATAAAGCAACTTGATTATGTACTTTGTCATTAGCAAAAGACTTTCCAAAAGAGAAGTTATTAGGGCAAAGAAGATGAAAAAGTCCTTCTAGAGCTTGTTAAATGCATTGTCAAAAGATGCCCAATTTTGTATCAGGTAAGTAAGTGGTTATAAATATGGGTCTGCAGCTTGGTATTAATGGAATCATTTGTAATTAGCACTGATAACAGAAGTCATGGATACAGCCAACATTTCTCAGGGAGAGAGGACCTAGAATATCTAAATTACCCTCTTGGGGTAAAGGCAGACTATAATGACTGAGATCTTAAATGTCCTCTAAAAATTTGGTTACCACCTTAAGAAGGTGGGGCCTAGTGAAAGAAAGTTAGGACACTGGGGTGTGCCCTTCATGAAGATATTGGGATCCCAGCTTCTACTTCCATCTTTTTACTTCCTGGTCATTGTGAGAACAACTTTGCTCTACCATGTGCTCCCCATCATGATTTTTTGCCTTACAATTGGTCCAAAAGCAACGAAGCCAACCAACCATGTACTGAAATATCTGAAACCATGAGCCAAAATGAACATTTCCTGTTCCTAACTTGTTTATCTCAGGTATTTTGTTACAGTGATGGAAAGCTGACTAATACAGAGACAAAAGAAGTGTTCAGAGAGACTGTCAGGAGACCGAGCAAAGTACACTACAAGGACACCAAAGATGAAGAGAATTTCAAACAGGTAACATTAACATAAGCATCAAACTTTATGGAAAGAAAGAAAGGAGTAAAGATTTAACAATTATTAAAACCTCATACCCCTCACTGACTTAATAACTGAGAGCTTTTTAATTGATTTAATAACTCAGTGGCACTTTGAAAAGAGTATCAATAGAGCATGGAAGACAGAAATGAGGCTGCAAAGAGTTATGGTTTGAGTGAGCGGTTCTGAAGCACAGCAAGATCTTCTCTAGTTACTCTATTATATATATATTTATATATATATTTATATATTTTTTTTATATATATACATATACCATGCCCCAGATATACAAAAATTTCACTGAAAGATGAACATGAAAATCATGTCAGTGAAATGGTGAAAAAAGATTAATAAGCTTTTACCTTCTTGTGATTCTTGTAAACATTTCTGTGAGCAAATCCTTTGCCACAAAGTTTGCATTTGTAAGGCTTATCTTCACTGTGGATTACTTTGTGGGCCCCCACTTGATCAAGCCTCTTGAAAGATTTATTACAAATCTCACAATTATAGGGTCGTTTTTCTGTGAAAAATGAATGGAGACAATCTCATATCTACATAAAGGTAAAAGGTAAAAAAAGGACACGTCCTTACCTTAAGTTACTTGTTATACATAACTAAACTACAAAGCAATGTCAAACTAAAACAAAACAGGAAGAAGAAAAGTATCCAGCAGTCCACTTACATTGGATATGTAAGTCTATTCACAAATGAAATGTGAACTTGTTCTTCTACAGACCTATTTTAAAAACTAAAGGTAGCTTTAATAGAGGTTTAAATTCAAAGAAGAAATCCTATTTCCAGATGAAAAAGATGCTGATATGCGTGAGTTTAAATCAAGGTCACAGCCAGGAATACTAAGAGAGGCCTGGCAATGAGGGACCTAAAAGCAAAGCTGCCTCCTGCGGGGCCACACAGGGCCCATATAGGCAGAGTTTCCAATTCTCAGCAGGAACTAAACACTTAGGCAAGTATGTCAAAGCCATATGTATGTGATATTCATACAATGTTGACAACTAAATTTTAAAAATACTGTGTGAATCAACCTAACATATTTGAAATCTCTGATTTTAAATTACTAAAGCATCTATATCTATCTCCAAACAATGTGGACATTCAAAAACATTCTGACTTCAATGGCTTCAAATTACAGACATCTTATGTTCTAGGAGACTTCATAAAGCAAAAATTATTTCCAGAGTTGCTTTTTTAAGTCTGCGTAAGTAAAATGAACTTATTACTCAAGCTTGCTTAAGATGAAAACAATGGCTTTAAAATATTTTCTCAAAACATATTTATAAATTTCTCAATAACATTTTATTAGCACCACAATTAAGATGTAAAAGTATCTAGAAATGTAAGAGCTGTAATTGTTAATCTCTAGTAAATGTTAAAAACTGTGCTAGCACAACACATAAACAATTTCACTTAACCTTCATAGTTACTGTTTTTGAAAGTCAGATAACAGTATCCCATTTAACACATGAAGAATAAAGAAACTGAGGCTCTGAAACTGTGACTCTGACGAGCACCATTAACTAAATCACCTAACAAACTAAGGTCTAGAGAATTAAGTAACTTGTTCAAAATCTCACAAATAGTTAATGGCTAAGCAAGAACTTAGACAGCCAGGGAATCTCATTACCCTTTTAGAACTCCTGAAAATGTCAGTCATCCTTCTGTAGTGATTTCAATATACAATGAACAAGTATAGAGTTTACCTGAGTGGGTGATCATATGACGTTTCAGCTGATTAGCTGAAATAAATTTCTTCATACATTCTTGACAGTCAAATATCTCATGAATCTGGAAAGGATTATATTGACAGTTAAATAAACAGTTGGAACAAAGTAAATTACTCAGAGCTCATGCCAAAATTTAAATCTATAGTTGCTTCTGCAGTTTCAAAACTATTATAATTCAGCCCTAATTTGTTCATATTATCTCATATCAATTGAAAATGCAGCAAACATACATTATTTAATAAAACATTAAAAAATTAACAGTCACACCACTTAAATATGCAGTATAGCTGATCTGTTTAGTGTATATTAAAATGTGTACATTAAAAATTAAACCTCATATATATTAACTTTTGTTATGCACAAACTTAGACTTAGAAATATGCTTCCTGCAGGAAATGATATTACTTTGATAATAACATACTTTCATAGAAGATAATGGTATTTTAAACTTAAATGCATTAATATAGAGTAAAATATTAAATGCAGACTAGAAGAGATATGCTTCTGAAAACATTTACTTCACATGCAGAATCATGTACTTATTTTATCTTACTGATCACATAGAAGTCAAATATGGTCAGAGGACCACAATAAAAAAAAAAAAGGAAATGGGTCAAAGTACAAAGTAGCAGATATGTAGGATAAACAGGTCTCAGTAAAAGATAAAGAATAAAATCAACAATAATGAACAGTATTCAGGACTTTTTGCTAAATGAGTGGATTACAGCTTCTTTTGCCTGAGGGCTGGGAGGAGGGGTAAATATGAGTTGAACACGTTAAACTGTTTCACTCTAATGACTATTTTGCTACACAGTGGTATCTTATAACTCATGCTGCATACTTTACACATAGACAAACAAAATGTATTTTTATAAAACGTAAGGGGGATAGCTTTAACAAACAATTAGCTTTTATAAATGTTACAATTAGATGATGCATTAGATCTTTCTCTTCCAGACTTATAGTTGGAGAAATTAGGTATTATGAAAAGTAGAAGCCTAGCTTATTATCAGAAATAATGTGCTCAGTTCTAAAAGCAACACACTATTTTGCTGAAGATTCCCAAGTGGTTTTGGTGAAGTCCTGTTTTGTGTCAGCCTCATTGAAGGTACAGCTGCCTCCCCAAGCATGATCCCAGACAAGCAAGAAGCGAAGACAGTGACCATCCTGCAGAATAACTAGAGACACATGGAGTACAGGTCACAACTCTGACTGGGCACAACACAGGAGTAATTAGTGGTCCTGTAATGGTTTCCTTGATCTACGGGGCCATGACAGGACTCAAATCAAGGAGGGTGAAGTGGTTTTGGGAGGAGGCTAACAGATCCAAGGCCTTGGTGGAGTCCTAATCTCTTCCCATGCACATGGCAAGTCTAAGGATACTGACATTTCTCTGCTTCTGTCAAATATGACTGGATATGCCAGAAAACTCAATTATGAAAAGTAGAGAATCGGGAAGCACCCAAGAGATATCATTCCTCTCAAGTCTAACTGCTATCCTTGCTGTGATACAGCAGTATCTAATCTTGTCAGGGGATAGGATCAAGTCCAGAGAACCTAGCTGCTGAGAAAGCAGCATGGAATCTGCACTCCACCCTAGAACGAACACAGGACAAAGCTTGCAGCCCGCAGGTGTTAAAGGCGTTGGCCTGGTCGCCCAGCAAGGCCTGCACAGTGGCTTCCGCTGAACACTGATGTCTGAGAAGCAGTGAAGTGACAAATAATGTTTATTTGAGGGTAATAAGAGTAGATTTATATTCTTAAACCCTGCTTCTGTAATGCATAGCATACACTTTTATGACAAACAGATGACAAGCCTCTGAGCCATACAAAAATGAAAACTTTTATGCATTTTTATCTTTAATACTGAATTTTTATTGGTATATCAAATGTTCAAAATCATTAAATGATATATAAAAGGTAACCTAAAATACATACAGTACTAAGGAATACTGATTTGTTCACTTAACTCTCGTAGCTTCTGAAACATTAAAGTTTTTTGAGGGTGAATTAAATTGATAGTCTCCAAATTATTAAAGAGATCATTTACTATACACAAAAGCATGACAAAGCTATTTTCAAAACTCTTAAGGTGTCTTAATAGAACAGATTTAAAGTGAAAATGATAAGTTACAGTACTTACACCAAATGCCAAAAACATATGGTGTAAAATTTAATATGTCATATTGATCTGGAGGATAATATTTTGTAATCCTAAATTAAATATTTTCAAGAAGGATCATAATATATCTTATTATAATACAAGACAGCATCCACTAATATAAAATGCTGTACTCTACTGTAATTTAGCATTGTCACAAACCACCATCTACTGGCAAGGTGAAATACTGCAACTAAACTCTATTAGACATTAAGACTCATCCAACTAAAATGTCAAAACTGGAATAATTAAAAGCTGTGTACATATTCAGGAAAGTTAGAATTGAGCAATTATGCTTTAATGAATGGAGGAAACAGCTTTATCATGCTAATAATTTATTACATTCTGTAACTCGTAATAACTCAAAAGCATGAGAGATAATGCCTGTATTCTATCACCATCATGTACAATTTCTTTCTATGAAGTTATTTCCTTCAGAGGAAAAGGTTCTTATATTATGAAAAAATCAAAACAGGACATTATTCACAAATATACACCACAGCCAATTTTGCTAGTCTACTTGGTAAACTACCTTAAATTTCAACCTCTAAGATTTAAATAGATCAAGTAACTAAATTACAGGATGATAAAAGACAATGTTTAGAAAATATCTATTCCAGTAGATTCAATATTTTTGTCTCAGGTTTCTGCTTCCCAAGCTGTAAAGGTGATAGGGAGAAAGAAAAGGAGACCTACAAGAAGGAACATCTAGAAAATGATAATTAGTTCAATGTTCCATTTTAAAAATAAGAAAATTGAGGCCCAATGTTAAATGAAAGATAGTGACAGAAGAACCCCCCAACCTGAATCTCAATGCTTATTCCATTATTCTTCCATAAATGGATCAAAATCACTCACCATACAGAATGTATCCACAGACATGTTAAAATAATTTAACTATCTCCAGAACACAGTTGGAGCTACTAGGTTAAAAGCCATATGAATTTTAAGTCCCATTTAATTACTACAGAATAGATCTAGATATGTATAGCAAGCACAAATTCATTTTAGAAACCACAAAAAAGTAATTTTACTTTTGTTAGTACCACTTTCTCTTTCCTTGTGTATTAATTCACTAAAAGAAAATATTTCATGTTCTTAAATATTTTAAACGCACAGGAAATTAGGAAGTGATCATTTACATCTTTGTTACATAATAAAACACAACATGAATATTTTGAACCTTGTCATGATGTGAACAAAATCTAAATTATAATTTTATCTTAGTAACTGGTTGCTAATGTTGTTAGTTAATAATTGTCATTTGTTTTTCAGATTAATTTCTACAGCAAAATAATAACATGGTGACTTTTAAATTTATTTTCTCCTAATAATCATTTGTTTCTGCTAATACCACTTGAACATGCAAACCTATGAGTGTATGCTTTATCATGTTAATGTTAAAAAACAGAATAAAGAGGGCTGGGGATTTAGCTCAGTGGCACTGCGCCTGTCTTGCAAGCACAAGGTCCTGAGTTCAATCCCCAGTACTGAAAAAAAAAAAAAGAATAAAGTAAAATCAAGTGTAGCAAAACATTATACTAGGAATACATATTACTATTTTGTTATATCATAAGGCACCTTGTTTTAGTTGTGTCAGACTAAACCATAATATTCTTCCTTTTAATAGCCAAAGGCTCCTTCTCAGAACATTGTAAATGCCAAAGGTATGATTTTCTCATTAATTTACTTATTCATTGCTTTTCCTGAGCAAATAGCAATTGATACAGTGTGAAACCAGATCAGGGTTAAGTGAAGGATTTAGCTAAACATGACACCTAGCATTAAAGAAATATTTCAATTAATTTGGAATAAAGACAACTTAAAATATCCTTTTACCTTTCTGCATATTAGTTTTACATTCTAGAACATGTTACCAATAGCAAAGCTCTGTCTTAATAATATAAAAAAAATCAACTGAAAGTTTTTACAGCAGACACTATAAATGCCTGGAAGATCTGTTACTGTGATGAAAGTTAACCTTTACCTTACTAACCTTTCTATGTTCCTGTAGGCTTGATGCTGAGGAGCACTTTTTATTGCACACTGAACATATGAGCTTTTTCTTAGTGTCTCCTAAAAGAGAAGTAAAACAGCATTATAAATTAAATGAGACTACTGAGAGGTACAACTGATATAGTGTTTTTACACACGTAACTTCATTTTCGTACTTCAGAATCTCATATATGTTTAGATGCATGTAGACATATCCATAAACTCAAATAAAGAGCAAGTTGTATTTTAAGACCCTTTCTTTTTAAATCTGAGAAATCTTCAGCTTGATATAGCATTTTGTACATAAAATAAGCCTTTCACTTTTTTGTATACTAACGTAATATTAAAAGAGAAAAAATTTCTCTGCAAAAATAAAAATTAACCAAATATATTTAAGAAAGAAAAAACAATTCATAAATTGATTTTTCTATTCCATTTATACATAAATAGAATATTTTATTCTATCAACTAAGTTTTTAAGGTGGGATTTATAGATTATTATTTCCAACACTTGATTTACAAAATTTGTGAACACATGCTTTACTAGATTAATGTTAAGAAATAGGATAATGTAAAATCAAACAAAATAAAACATATTCACAGTACATGTTAATCAAAACAAAATCCAATTTTTTCTTCTTATATAGTGACTAAATTTAGAGTAGTTCAAACTTCATGATGGTTATTTAAATGAAACATTTTAAGTATAGACATTCAATAAAACATTTTAAAGATGTGATATAATAACAGTATCATCTGTACTGTCATTAATAACCATAAAATCATGTTTTCCACTTTTAACTGATTGATTTCAAGTACAAAAATTAAACATATTGCTGGGCATAGTAGCACACACCTGTAATCCCAGCATTTAGGAAGCTGAGCCACAAAGATCATGAGTTCAAGGCCACCATGAACTACATATCGATTTCAAGGCTAGCCTGGACTTCATCCGGAGACCCTGACTTAAAAATACCAAAACAAAAACCAAAAACGGAAACAATGAACCAACATGTATTCAGCACAAGACTCCAACAATGACCACTACTAGTCCATGCCCATTCCATGCCTAACCACAATTCCATCCTCTCCCCAATTCTCTTTATTATTTTGAAGCAAATTCAAACCAAGTAAAAATAATTCCAAAATGATTTTACCATAAGATCGTGTTTATCAAAGAAAAACACATTTTTAAAAACTACAAAATATGACTTTTCAAGATACCAAGATATTCTGGGTAACAGAATATCTATGTAATACACTGTCTTCCTCATGCTAACATTTCAGTTAAGAAAATTTTCTTGGGGATTGACAAATGGGCTATTGAATGAGACAGTTCTTGAGCAAATGAGTATCTGACTGAATATATCTGTTCAATTCCCAACAAGCATCTACTAAACGTGAAGGGCCACTGAGAAAGAATACTCCCTCTTTTCCAATACCCATTAGTTGAGATTGACCATCTTTGGCCCACAATGTTTAATTGCCCTATTCCAGACCTCATGACAACTGCTCCTTGGGACTTGCCCATATCTTTCCCAAGAGGAAGGTCAGAGGAGAAAGAGAGCAGAGAAAGAAGTGGTTTCTCTAAGCACTACTCTTCCTTTGCTCTTGTCCTTCTGCCACTGCTCTTCCAAGCCAGTGTCACAGCTTATACACCAACCCCCACACATGCTCTCCAATCTCTTCTCTCTTCTTCACATTTCTTCCTATCTCTTCCTCTTCATCCTAGAGCTGGAAAATTTTCTTTGAAGAAAATGCAGAAAAATCTCATGACTACTCATCTGAGAATATAGATACGTGTTATCTCCCATACACTGTTTGCATTTACAGAAACTAGGCAAATGAGAAAGATGACAAGTGGGTTCAAGATCTCAGCCCTTTCATTTTCTGTTTCCTCCTGTGTAACCGGGCTACTAGCTTTCCCAGGTTCAAGAACAGCAGCACCAACACAAAGCCGTAACTAGAATGTATACTATTATTGGTTTTCCCATATGCAAGTAAATCTGATGTGA
Organism: Heterocephalus glaber; assembly: GCF_000247695.1. The sequence continues at coordinate 786,001 of NW_004624777.1, forward strand.
CTTTCACATGCAACTTCCAAAAATATTCAGGAGGGCTGGGGATGTACCTCAGTTGACAATACTTGCCTAGTGTGTGCAAGGCCCTGGGATGAATCCTCAGCACCACAATAAAAAAAAAAAATCAGGACCATATTATAGCAGGTGATGATGGGGAAAGGAATTTATACAACAATACTAAACACACAGTTAAGCACTTGGGTTACAATACAATGTTGGTTAAGTATGCTTCCTGGAGCTAGTCTAAGAACCTTACCTACTATGTTACAGTTTTTATGGAAAATTATGACTTTCTTTTAAATACTCAACTTTCTTTTACTCTGCATTTTCAATTCATATCACTTCAAAAGGAAATTTGTCATCATAAGTAGAAGCTGCAAGACCTATTTCCTTGCATACCTTTGTCCTTTTATAATAAAGAATTCTATAACAATATATGCCAGTATTGCTTTGCTTGCTACTGTCAATAGGAAATACTCTTTCCTCAAGTGTGTGTGCAGTTCATAGCAAAAAGAGGCAGAGAGATCATGAACGAGAAATGGAAATCATGTACCAAATCCAGAAAAAGGTATGCATAGTGACTTTTGGCTAAAATACAGCAAGAGTTCACATTTTATATAATTTACAACATAAAAAACCCCAAAATTTCCTTTTATAAATTATTTCCTACAAATTACCATGAATTTCCAGAATCTGTAATATTAGACTATCCAATGCCAATTACAAGAAGCCTCAAAAATTTATGCTCATAGCACAGCATGACAAGCACATGCCCAGTAACAAGAATGCAAAAATTTCCAGTTTCACTATGCATCTGGTTTTCTACTTAGTTCAGCAAAGTTAACTTTAAAACTGACGGGGAGGGGATTTCGCTCAGTTGTTTCGCCCCCTGCTGCACAAGTGCAAGGACCCGAGTTCGATGCCCGGTACCAAAAAAACAAACAAACTTTAAAACTGACATGAAAGTTTTGTTACAATGCATTACAGACATAAATAGAGAAAAATAAGAGCAGCATTTTAACCAGAACAGCATTAAAATAAATAAATAAATAAATAAATAAATAAATACCTATGAAGGCAAGTCTATCAAAAAGTTATGCAAGGGCCAGGGATTTAGTTCAGTGGTTCTGCCACCTGCCTTGCAAGCGCAAGGTCCCGAGTTTGATCCCCGGTACCGAAAAAATAAATAAATAAAAATTATGCATGTCTTTTAGAATTACAGGACAATGTCATTTTCCACCTATCATCTACATATTCTTCAAAAAGAAAAACAGAAAACATCACTGTAAAGCTCTCACACTCATTGTGCTGCCCAAACCAACACTGTGAATTTGGAGCCAGCAGCCAGGCTCATACAGGCAGCCTCTATGACTTTAAATTGATACTTTTGGAACAATGAATAAACATAGAGAATAGATGTTAGGGTGAATACCCTTTTCACAATAGTGTGGGAATAAGAAGAAAAAGAACTCACCCACCCAACCCTATCCAGAGACCTATTTCTACCCACTTCCCAGAAGCCAAGGGCAAAGGCAAATACATGAGAATAGAATATATACACAAGGATATATGGAGTTCAACGAACCTCAACATCTTTTGGGGAAAAGACATTAAGGAAATAATACAGTCAGTGGCTCAACTCAGTGCAAAAGATTCAATCTATAAACCAAAACACATTTACTGATTGCTACAAAGTGCTAAGCAGATAAAAATCTAAGTGACAATAAATTTTGTATTTGTTTTATTGTTTAGCTAGCCATTAGAAGGAATTTGAATAGCATTTGCTTCACTAATCAAAATGTATTCAATTCCCATTGAAAAATGTAGTTAGAAATTTTCTCCAGTATAGAAGAAATGTAAGCATTTAAAAAATTGAATTTTTCTGTTAAAAACATTAAGATGGTAAAGCATCACTTAGTTTTAAAATATATCTATAACTGTAAATCTCAACAACTTATGAAAGAAAAATTTCATATGCTATTATCAAAATTATTTTTTTAATGCACCTGACTACCAAGCAGAAGCAGATTCAAGTTTAGGTTTATAATTATGATCAATTCAGAGATAGGAAAACTAACAAATGTTGCTTGAAATCTACTTGAAAGAGAAATAGTGTGGTGAACGAAAATAATCTACATCTGTGTGAAACATAATGGAAAAGTCATCTTTTGTCTTCAAGAGTGAGAATCTGAAACAGATTGCTGTGGCCTGGGGAGAGGAAACCCCTTTAAAAAACAACCTTCCAATGACTCCTCACCCGAGTGGACATTTTCCTGGTGTCTCTTCAGGGCATCCCTACTCTTCAGCCTCTTCCCACAGCTGTCAGCCTTGCACACGAACCTGTCATCTCCCCGGCAGGTCACCTGGTGCTGCTCAAAACTACAAGACAAATGGCAAAGGCAGACAAGAAGAAGAAATGCTAAAGACCCCCTACAAAATTCCAACATCATGGCAGGCTTTTGAAACACATGCTCCCTACTAGAGCTTCAGGGTCATTTCATGCATTACCTATGCAGGTAAGAAAGAAAAGCATTTAAGTCCTTTAATTAGTGTAGTATTGAGTCACTATGAAGCATGAAATTGTGCATGCAGAAAATGATCCACAATTTTATAACAGCCATCTCATAACTCAGACACAAAACCTCAATGCTGAACTGAAGGAAAAATTGCAAAAAGAGCACTGAAAACTCCATGAAGAATCCTTCAGACTGCTTTTCGCTGTGCACTGAAGACCACTGAGGGGAAATAGGGGAAAAAAGACAAGAGAGTAACAAAAACTGGAACTCTAAGAAAATAATGTGAGAATATGCTAACTTTGAATAAAATCCTAGCCATGATCCTTTTTCATTCTGTTTTATATTGCCTTTGAAGATTTTTTTAAAGTATATACTTTATTTAACTCTAAGCTCTAGTTCAGCAAGGGTATTTTTCATGTGGAATACATAGTCCTAAATGTAAAAATGCTGACTAGAATGCAGTTTTTGAGTATATTTATTAAAAAGTATATAGTCCTTGTTTGGTGGCTTTTTTAGTTTTTCAATTCTTATTTTTTATTAGTACGTTTGTAGCACATGATTACACTCCTTATGTAGAGACAGTCTGTGTAAAAAACACATCTCAATTCCTTTTTCACCCTGCTCTCCCCTCCCCCTCCCTCCATCTCCTCATCCCTTTCCCTTTTGTAAAAGCTCTATCTTCCTATCTCCTTACTTTCTTTTTTTTTTTTTTTTGGTACCAGGGATCGAACTCGGGTCCTTGTGCTTACAAGGCAGGCAGCAGAACCACTGAGCTAAATCCCTGGCCCTGTATCTTTTATTTTGCTCTTCATTTATATTTTGAGTTCTCATATATGAAAAAGCATGCAATATTTAATCTTGTGTGTCTGACTTATTTCACTAAATATTATGTTCTCATGGTACACTCATTTTACTATGATGATACAAATTTATAACAGCTTTCTTTATAGCAGAGTAGTACTTCATTGTATATAAATACATTTGCTTTATCTACTGATCTGCTGATGGACATATAGGCTGCTTCCAAGATTTAGGTATTATGAATTGTGCTGCTATAAACACAGGGGGCTTTTTTAAAAGAAACTAATAGAATCTCTAAATGTTTATCTGCTATTATAAAGTTTTAATTTTTTAAACATTGAATTTAAGAAGAAATTTTTATTCTCAAATGTCATAAGCACCACTATATATATATGAGTGTGTGTGTGTTTTATATATATATGGAAAAGGCCTTAATATGCGAGATCACACTTTAGAACTTTAATGAAACACAAAAAGAATATTAAGCCCACATTAAAGATTTTTTATTCATATGTAAGATGTTTTATTCATATGTATTCTGTTAAATATAACTCATGATCACTTTTAATAATTCTTCATCCTGTAAAATATTTAAATAAAACAATAATACATATTGTTAATATAGACTGTTATGATAATAAAGGGTTAAGATCTGTGCATATCATTTAATTCATCATATTGTCATATCCTGTACTTATTTAATTATTCCTCCAAAGTTGCTGTGAAAGAAATAGTTCTTCCCAAAATGTCTACTTATTCTTCATACTCTGAACATTCTACATTTTTTAAAACTTTAACTGATTTCAGAGGGAATAGCAAATGGTGATAACTGAAATTTAGGATCTGTAACCTCAAAACATGGGCTAAATAATATATATATCTGAATTTCATATTAGTAAACCAATGAGTTTGATATTGAGTGGCAAGTTATTAAATGGACAAACACTGATTAGCATAAAACTGTTTCCTTACAACTTCATAATCAAATATTTCAAAAAGCAACACACTAGATGACAAGATGAATTAATGCAAATGTAGAATGCCTAATCTCTCTCTGTTTCTGTCTCTCTCACACACACACACACACACACACACACACAGAGGTTAAAAAGTATCAGACAAGCCAAAGGGAAGAGTTGAAGTGTTAGCTATAATTTCAAAGATATTCTTTAATGTACGTACTGTCTTTGCAAAGCCTGCTTAACTGGGAATTTCTTCCCACAGTTCTTGCACTTAAATTCTTTCTCCTCTGTAGGCTTTTGGTGCAAAGTTTGGAGATGCTCAGCAAGAATCTCCTCACTGGCAAAGCTCGATTCACACTGTGGACAGGCATAGTCCTTTTCACAGCCATGGGCATCTGCACATGGAGGAGGAAGCATATTTACAACACAGAAATTCAGAGCCAAGAACTACTAGTTCTTGCTCTCGTTTTAAAATCAAATTAATTGTATTCAGTGGAGAAAAGTCTTGTCCACAAAACAATGACAGTAGGTGTTACTGAAGAGACATACATTATTTTTAAAATTATTTACTTGGGTTTTGCTGAATTAATACAAAATCAAATTCAAATTTTAATTTATCCTATGTTAACATGTCAGACCAAAGAGTTATTATCAAGGTTTTTCCCTTTTTCACACCCTGCTTCACAAGAAGAAAAATCCAACTGAAGCAAACTTTTGAATTACCAAGGGGAATGTAACACATGTGTGAAAAAAGACCAAAGTCATAAAAAGCACTGCTGATTCCAGCAGGTGGAGTGAGTGATGATCACACTTCATACACAATTTCACATGTTGCTCTTTTTTTCTATGTAATATCTCAAGTAAACTTTTTAAAACTAAAGGTACTATAATTTATTTAACCAATCTTTCAATTGTTAGAGATCTGAGCGGCTTCTTTGTTTCTTTTGCTGGGTTTTTTATTTCTTTGATTTTATAAATGAGTCTTTAAGAATCCTAAAACAAAAATAGCAATAATACAAGTACCTGGTTGATATGTTTAAAAATCTCTTTAAGATTCTGTGGATTCCATTCACACAAATAATAAAAACTGTTATTCTCATAACAAAACAAATTAGGGCAGGAAAAGGCAAACAGGAACATTTTACTTTTAAATTTTAAAAATGAACAAAATAATAAGAAATCCTAAATGTTATGGAGACAAAATAAATACCCTCAAAAAACAAATACGGAAATAATTGCCAAAGTCTGATGTTTCAAACAGTTCAATGCATATTTGAAAAATATCACAGACTGAGCCTCTCCACTTAAACAATCCAATTAAAATAAAGAAGGAGACATAAGCAGGCAAGGGTGAAAGAATACTCATACTTTCTAGTCAGTGACATACAGCCAGAATTGGAACTTCCTATGAAAGTAATCTCTCATAGCAACTACTAAAACCAGTCACTGCTAAAGTGGTTTTGCTCCACAAAATGGAAAAATACAGCCTCCTGTGGTCTGAAATGTCTGTGAATCCCTAAAAGCACATATTGAAACTCAATCCCTATGGAATAATACTAAGAGACAGGACTTCTCAGGAGTATTTAGTCCTCAAGGCCTCTGCCCTCTTAAATGGTACTGGTGCCCTGTAAAGAAGTATAAGGAAGCTCGTCTGCCTTCCCATCATAGGAAGACAAAGGTAGAGTGTGCCATCTGTGAGGTGCGTGGTGACCCTCACCAGACACCAAATCTGCTGATGCCTTGACCTTGGACTTCCCAGGCTCTAAAACTGTGAACAATAAATTTCCATTTTTCATAAATTACCCAGTCCAGCCCAAGTGGACTGAGAAACAGCCTATTACAAAATGTGAACACCTATAAAACATCGTTCACATTTCCCTCAAACTTCCTTCACACATAAAACACAACATAACAGACACAAGATCCAATCATAATAGTTTCATTTCTAACAGCTGACAAGCATGTGAAATCTATCTCCTAGATTGCAGGACTGGTTTAAGTAAGTCTAACCTATGGCCATCACAAATTACAAGTCATCAGAATAAGACAAACTAGCAATCCTGCAGGCTTCTGTGATCAGACAGAAAGAGAATCCCAGAAGTTCAGGATTCCCAAAGGACCTCAAACAAGAGCAAGGCCCAGGACTCAATCCTCTGGGATCCAGCAGGGTCCTCCTGTATACTTCATCTCTGCACTCTTTTTCCCACGTGGAGATGAGAAAGTAAATGCTCAGAGAGCGACTTACCTGGTGTTTTCAGACTGATCAGTGAACATACAGCTTCATACCCTCTTTCTCTGACAATGCTGTATTATAACGCAAATATAACTCAGAGAGTTCACACTGTATTTCTTTTACTGCTTTTATTCTCTCAGAACACCAATTAAGGTTGCAATACCTTTTCTGCCAGCTGCTGATTGTCCTTTAGAATTTTCAATTTTCCCTTCTTTGATCACTGTCATAATCTGCTGTTCCTCCTCATCAGCCTCCATGTCACTGTCCAGGTAACCAATCAGAAGTTCTGTATCTGTTTCTATATCTTCAACTGCCAAGTAGAAAATGTTTTCTCCTTCCTGAAATAAACAAACAAAATGCTGAGGCAGTCATTTGTTTCTGGTAGTTACTAAGAAATCATTTTAAGAAGTATGAACTAAGTGCCACGTGCCTGTGGTAAATTACTATTACAATTTTTTACATCTCCAACTGATCTAGATACTGAAAATGGAAAGAGAAACTATTCAGTCTTCTGGAAATAAGACACAAAGATATATATTAGAAAAAGTGAATTTACATGTGCAAATGAAGTAAGAATTATTACATAAAAATGTCCAAGTGAATTCTGTACTAGCAACTGGCCTCTGAAAGTAACACCTTGCAATCCCATGAATGTGCTTTGTCAGGCAGTGCTGTCATTTACACACCCAGGCAGATAGCAAGGGACCTCAGTGCTTTCATTATGATAAACATTAAATGCAAGACTGGAATAGAAAAAGAAATTCCTTCAAATTCCAACACAAACCAGAGGAACTGCAAAGTTTTTTTTTAATGTTTTATTAGCATATGTCTGTGATACATTCCTTTTGAATTACATTCATCTAGAGGAACTGATACAAATGCATATCACATTTTAATCATTTTCTCCCCCTGCCCCCCTGCTCTCCTCTCCCTCCTTCCTCAGATCCTTTTCGTATCTCCACAGAATCTACCTCCTTGTTTTCTACCAACTGTCTTTATTTTGCTCTTTTATATTATTTATATTTTGGGTCCCTCATAGTAGAGAAACTATGCAATATTTAAGCTCTGTCTCTTATATTAGAGAAACCACCCAACATTTCACTTCTGAGAATGATTTATTTTACTTCATACTGTGGGCTCAAGGTGCATCTACTTTCCTACAAATAACTCAAATTTATGCTTCTTTATGGCAGAGCAGTACTCTACTATATATATATACCTCATTTTCTTTTTCCATTTATCTGTTGATGGGCATATAAGCCATTTGCATAATTTAGCTATTGTGAGTTGTGCTATTATAAACATGAGTATGCATGGATCACTGTACTGTGATGACTTTAACACTGACGAAGAAGATACCTAGACATACAACTGAACCAAATAGATTTCTATTTTTACTTAATTTTTCAGGAATCTCCATCATGATTTCTATAGGAGTTGTACTAGTTTACATTCCTACCAACAATATAGAAGGGTTTCTTTTTCCTCACAACCCTGGCCGCTTCTGTTGTTTTTCTGAGTCCTTGATGATGGTCAATCTTACTGGACTAATCAGTGTTGTTTTGATTTACATTTCTCTAATGGTCAGTGATATTGAACATTTTTATATACTTATGGTACCTCTTCTTCTGAAAAGTGTCTATTTTAGTTGACCATTTTCGATGGGGTCTTTCATATTGGAAGGATCTGAATTTTTGAGAGTTCTTTATGTATTCTAGATATTAATCCTCTGTCTGAGGAGTAGCTGGCAAAATTTTTTCTCATTCTGTAGATTGTCTCTGCACTCTGTTGGATGCTTCCTTTGCTGTGCAGAAGCTTTTTAATTTGTTGATTCTTGGTATTATGCAAATAACTTCTTTTCCTCAATGAATTTCAAAGAAGTTAGACCAGAGATAGCAGAAAGATTAGACCTCTGGGAGGTTCAATGTGTTAACTGCACCCTCAAATACAACTCAATCCTCCCTAAATCCCACTGAAATGACACAATACAAGGTCCACTATCAACACAACAAACTGTTTAAAAATTCTAGAAGACAAAAATCAGACATGATTGAAATGATAGGAAAATGACAGGAAACCTCAACCAGTAACAGGCACAGAAGAATGCTGCAAAAATGAAATCCCAGAGAAACTTTATACTTGGAATCAACTGCTACAAAATGCCTCTCCGGGACTGGGGCCAAGCCAATCACCAGGGAAGCCAGAAATGAAGTTGCATAGCTGGCTATCCCCAGGAGAAAGAACCCAGACTCTCTTTTACAAAGTTGAGCAACTATTCTGGGACATTTCCTAATTTGGCTACTGAGGATAAACAGAATCAAAGCAGAGTCTGAATTTATTAAATCTTCATGGTGGGCAAAGGGAGAAAAGGACGAAGAAAATAAGCTTCACTCGAGTGAAAATCAGTAAAGCATAGATAACAGAACCATTGGCTTCTTTCCTTTGGTAGTGTACTAAGCACTTATGTTAAGAAGTAGGAGGACAAGAACAAAAGGAAAGAGGTGGGGGGGAGAGGGGAAGGGAACAAGAAAGAAGAGGAGCAGGTGATGAATGCACAGACTGTGCACACGTGTATACACAAGCAGAACTCTAAGAAAATTGGAAAGATGTGCTTCGTGCTGTTTATACAGCTATTCTGAAGATGGGAGAGAGGACATTCTACATCCAGTGTTGCTTTAAGTTGCTTTTTTTACAAGTAGAGATTACTTTGTAATTTCAGTAACAAATATATATGTTAGAAAATTCCACGGAAAAGTGAGAAATGATTTTCATTTTCAGGTAAGACTGGGTAAATTCAAAGAACCAAAGATAATCTACCTATTAGGTATAGTTAATTGAAGGGTGCTCCTGTAATATTTACAAGACACTTTGAAGTTTTCAAATTTTATACCTCTAGAAATATAAAAAAGTTATTGCTAATTAAAAAACATTAAATTGACTTCTGTATGATTGTTACTCTGGGTGCAACAAAAATAAACAAGAAACAAAGACATTCAACAACAACAAAAAAAGGTCTCTTTAAATTAAATCAGAAGTGACACTTCCCAGAGTTTGGAAACCACTGGCTTAGAAAGTTACTCAAAGCAACTATGCATTTACCTAAGGAAGATGTCAGAGTATAGTCATAAATCTTAGTGTTTATCTGATCAATATCCAAGAAAGTTAATTGAAACTTCTTTCTAGCACATTAGTCATTAATTTTGTGATGGCTTTCATAGCACTCAGAAAAGATAATTTTTAATTTTAAAGCATAATAATATATTAAACTGTAATCATAAGACAGCATAGTTGTGGAAGACCTCTGTAATAAAGGAAAATTTCAATACACCAGCTAAAACTTTAATGAAAGGAATGATGGCATAACAGGCTGCCAAAAATCAGCCACATTTTGTTTGCCAAAATTGTGATATTAAGAGAAATACAATTATAGGTGTAATAATTTATTTACTGAGATGTCTTTCTACACGTAATTCCTACCACTTTCCAAAGTATTTCTCCTCCTTTCCAATGGCTACCACAATAGTATCAAAAAGTATCCTCAGTTCAATCCCCCATACCCCCCAAAAAAAGAATCCTCTTAAATCACTTCCTTGCCCAATAGTTTGGAACTTGAATGTCCCCAAAGGTCCAGTGTTAAAGGTTTGGTCTCCAGTCTATAGCTATTTGGAGGCAGAACCATTAGGAAATAGGGCCTAGTGGAAGAAAGTTAGATCACTGGGCAGGGGTGGTTGAGCCTAAGAGGGGATATTGGGACCCAACCCTTCCAGTCTTTCTTTTTGCTTCCAAGCTGCCATGAGATGAGCAGCATTCCTCTACCACATACACCTTCCCTGATGTGATGTTCTGCCTCACCACAGAGCGATGGAGTCAGATGGTCCTGGACTGAAACTTCTGAAACCATGCGCTAAAGAAATCCCTTCCTCCTTAAAAATGTGTACAATCTCTAATATTTAATCACAGTAGTGGAAAGGTAATATACCTACACTCCACTGCATTTTAATTTCCCACAGTTCCTACTACATTTTATGTTACTCTCCTGCAAAACTCCCAAATGTCAGAACCTGCCACTTTCCTAATCTTTGGAACCCTATAGAACTAGTACCCAACGTAGCTCATACCAGGCCCAATCTGATGCCCTCTGTCACAAGATATTTACCTAGTTTTGATCCAATGTTCTGGAATTCTGTATCAGTTCCCTTTGTCACTAGGCAGGTTTTACCTGTGTGCTCCATATCTGACAGCTGAATGTTTTGATCTGGAAATTTACTTCTCCTTATTACATCCATCATTTCCATTCTTTGGTTCATGGCTTATCCCCCTGGGCACAATCCTCTCAGGACAGCATGGCTTTAGTTGTAGTGATTAGATTCCATGCTGGGATTCTGCCTAGAGCCAAAACCCCTGCTTACAGTTCCTGCCTCAGGCTACTAAAGATTTTGCTGAAAATACTCAGAAGCTTGCTCAACATCTTGCTCTGCTCAAAAGCAAATATTCATCAGTTACTTGTTATCACAGTACTGTATTATGGATATACTACAAAACGAGTGATTTTACAACCTACTCATCTCTTGCATTACTGTCCATAGTTTTGAATTTTTTGTGTTTGTCTTTCATTTTGATTTTATTTACACATTTTAGGTAATTATTTCTATTGTAAGCTGTTTGTAATATCAAAATATTGCAACAGCCAAAATGTTCAACAATATAAGTTGAACAAAGTTAAAAGTAAAACAGTTGGTTTCAAAAGATTTATCAGATGTCATTTTTAGAGAAATACATATATAAATCAATGCACTCAAGGAAAGGTATATAAACAAAGGTTTTAATAGGGTTTCTTTTTAATGAAGAAAATTGTAAATATTCTGTAGTTCTCTTCTTCTAGCGCAGTGTATAACTTTTCTAGGGTTAATTAATTAATGCATTACTTTTGCAATAAAAGAGATAAATAATAAATGAAGCCTGTTCCTTGATACCAGAAAGCAGTACTCTCTGGTGACTAAAAGCAGAGGTTTTTGAAATGCACAGGGTACAAAGTATCATTTTAGATTAACTGGCTATGTGACTGAGCCAACAGCTTTATCTCTCACATTACCAGTTGCCTCACGCAAAGTGGAGAAAATAATCTATCTTGTGGGATGGTTGCAAGGATAAGAGGTTATAATATGTAGCAATATTTACATATTTACAAGAGGACTACAGAATATTTACAATTTTCTTCCTTAAAAAGAAGCCCTATTAAAACCTTGTGGGGCCAGGGATTTAGCTCAGTGCTTCCACCGCCTGCCTCAAAAGTGCAAGGTCCTGAGTTCAATCCCTGGTACCAAAAAAAACCCCAAAAACAACCCTTTGTGTATATGCCTTTTCCTGTCCTGAGTACACTAATTTGTATATATGTTTCCCTAAACGTGACATCTGATAAATCTTTTAAAACCAATTGTTATACTTTTAACCCTTTCCAACTTATATTATCGAATATGTAAAATATAGCAAGGTACTAGCACCCCAGCATGTGGTAAATTTTCATGAGTAATAGATATTAATATCATTATTGATATTGTTATTATTAACAATTTGAATGCCAGTGGTTAAAATATTCATTAAAAAAATGTTTCAACCAAACTACTGATCAAAGTTGCTTTGAACAGGCCACTTTTAATTCAATTTCATTTGGCCAAATTGCTATCAGTCAAAATATAATCTAGCTCCCTTGCCTTCTGTGAATGCTAATAGTGAAGGGCAACTTGGCTGGATTGAGATGACCAGAAGACTGTGTGTCTGTAGGAGTATCCAGGAATTTTTGGCATGGAGGCCAATGAACTGAGAGGAAGACCCACTCTGATATGAGTGGCAACATCCAATAGACTTGCAAACTGGACTGAATGAAAGGAGAGGAAGGAAGACGTTGACCTGCGCTTAAATAGCTCCACTCTGCTTCAGTAGGTGTATCTGTCAGTAATACCATTGCCTCTGTACATCAGACACCACTTCCTTTCAGGGCAGACTCACACCAACAACTCTCTCCAGGGCCTTCATCTTGGATGGCTAATGCATCCCTATTGTTCTGCAGCTTTCAGCTGCTTGGACTGAGCAGTTACTGGGTCCTCTAGCTCTCCAATATGCAGATGGCAATTGTAGGCAATTCCACCTCTGATCTTGTAAGTCCACATAATAAATCACCTTGCATAATTATAGGGTATTTATATCAACAATTATACTTATATCAATATATTATATTAATATATAAAATAAATCAATATTTTATTGACTCTGTTCCTCTAGAGAACTTTAATGATATTCCAGCCTAACAAACCTCAGAAATGCCACACCCTTGACCTCATGTTGTCACTTTCTGTTCACTTGTTAACACAGTGATATGTCACTTTGGCTTCAGCTTTTAATGCCAATTGCTGTTTGAGCTTGACCTAAAGTGACCAACCATTGAGTTTGCCTGTAACAGGAATTTCCCAGGACATGGAATTTTCTACGCTAAGACTGAGAGACTCTTGGATACTATAGGGCAGCTGGTGCCTTAAGTATACCCATCACAATCTTCAGAATCACATTCTCACCTTAGGCTTTCCTGACAGCAGTACTGATGGGGTACATCTCCTTGCCTACTCTCTGTCCCTAGATATGGATGTTCAACATTTAGAGCCAGTCATATATCCAAATGTCTAAGAGCTTATAAATTGGACTCTCAGATGAACCCAGATCTTTCTGTCTTCACCAACTACCTTTCAAATGAAATCACCTTCTTGCCTTCTTCAGTGCACTGGTACACATTTTATTAGAAAACACTGAGTTCATTTCCACCTTAAGATAATTGCAAAGATGCCACCTGGCCTTACTCAACCCTCCATCATCCTCTGGGATACAATTTATCTTCACCTGCATGAAACCTTGCCTAAACCACTAAATTCATGTAGGTGTCTTTATTAGTTGATACCTACATAAAACTGCCTTAACTTCAACTGGGCATTTTCTAATATGTATTTCTGTGGTATGTGCATTTAACTCGTGCAATCAAGAATTTCTAATATATGTTGCTCTCATCTCCTCAAAAGATGATTTTTCTCTACATAATGGATAAGAACTATCAAGTACAAGCTATATTCATAATAGGTGCTCAATGTTTTACAAATAATAAATAGTAAGATGCATGTGATTACAGAAGAAACACACTTATAAGTAAAAAGTTTACATATAGTTTCCTTTATTTATCTACAAGTAGAAGCCACTACAACCTAGGCCATCGATAGTGGTGACTTGATGAGAATTGTTGGGAATACTGGAGGCGGTGAGTAGTCAAACTCTGAGTATGCTTTGGAAGGTAAGCAGATGCCATTTCCTGACAGATTATATATATCATGTGTGAGAAATGAAGGACTGAGGATGAGTCCAAGGTGGTGAAGTTTTCCCAAAAGCACTCACAGATGTTGCTGTTCTCAATAATAATTCTCCTTAATGTCTCAAAACAAAAAAAAAAACTATGAATTTTTTTTTGAATCTATACCTTCTCTATATGTATATTTTCATGTGCTCCTTCACTCAGGTACCCAAGAATATCAGTACATTTAACATTTTTAAAGCTAATTTCTATCCTTCAACAAATATGCAAACTGAGTCACTCATTATTCCAAAACAAAATTCTACTACATCATAAATGACTTGCAAAGCTCTTCCACTGGACAGTCCATGCATTTTGACAAAAAAAAAAAAAAAGAGTAGAAATTCAGATGTTTCTTTGAATGAAGTTGAAAAAAATAGCAATGGATTGAGTTTTATTATATTTATCATCTTGAAGCAATCATACAACATGAAATTCAAATTTACAGGCAAATTTACACATACAAGATCCTCTCTGAATATGCTGGTTGTCAAAGTTTTCAAAACAAATTTAAATGATAAACAAATCTGGAAAAAAAGTAGTCATCTGGTAGGTTGACTAAACAGGAAAGTCAGAGGTGGTACAATTTGGTATGGCAACTACAACATACTTTCTGGAGACAGGGGCCCCACAAAAATTCTCCAGCACCAAAATAATCATTTCTAAATTCAGAAAGGTTAGAAGTGTATCTTTATAAGTTCAGTAGTCTTTAAATATAACTTCAACCATTATGAATCTCGAATAGAATACTCTTTTAGCTTTGGCTTGGTCATTCTTGGGCTCTGTCACTTTGTGAAAGCCTCTTATCATATGGAACTCATTTCATTTGTCAAATGATGATGATAAACCTTATTATCTCATTCTTTTCTGAGCTACATTCAGTCACAAATTTATCACATAAATTGACCTTTAGAGTCTAGTTAATGAATGTAAGACAAAGTACATATACAGGCTGATCTCAATAGTGTTTTCCTTCTCTCAGAACTCACACTACCTTACTAAAAGAAAAGCTGGTGTGAAATTAAGATAGTATTTAAATAGAATGCCAATGAATAGGTGGAATACACAAACTTGAAAGGTTGGGAAGCCTCTTCTCCAAAATGGCAGAGCAACATAAGTCATCATTTGATATGATTTTTATCACAGTGGCTACTTCTGTGTTGTAGCAATGGTTAGGACCAAATGAACTCAAGATGCCTTGTAGTCTAATTCCTTCTGATTCTACCCTCCATAAAAACATTTACTCCTGGATATCTAAGAGATATATCTACTTTTCAAATTCTCTATCTCCTTTCAACATATGACATTACTTGTAAACCTCAACTTGCTCTGACAATTTGCCCATTATCCCCTCTCGAGTACCATGCCACACTAGGATAGATTTCAAGAACTCACACGTTGGGGGTTCCATTCTGCTATTTCAAAACAGCAAAAGTAACTATAACCTGTTTCACAAGGAAATATTAATCCCCACTGTGTGCAAATAAATATAACTCTAGAACTCCAGAAAAGGCCGTAGGTGATTTAGTATTTCATTTTATTTTTTTTCTGTCTTTCTTTCTTTCTTTGGTGCCGGGGATCGAACTCAGGTCCTTGGAGCAGGCAGTGAAACCATGGAGCTAAATCCTCAGCCCCTGACTTGGTATTTCAATTGCACCTGTCTGTGACTTTATTAGGCTTTTGTTTACTTGTTGGAAGGCTTCTGCCCACATGTGTGTGATGTAAGAAATAATGACTGTAAAGTTGGCAGAGCCAGAATTTAGGGTATTGAAAAGGTAGTAAACTGTGAAAATCCCCACTAACCAGCTAAACTGCCTAATGGGTGATCTAAGCAAAAAGAAATCACCTTCAAATCAATTCTTGGACTTACAAACTAACAATTTATACTAGTGGGGGGGGGGAATTTTAGACTGCTACTTAGTAATCAATAACAGCAAAAGACAAGTGATAAAGGTAAAGAAAAGAAGAATGACATAGTAAAAATTTTATATTTAATATCCTCTCATTTAATATCATTTTCCTAAAACCCTGAATCAGCATCAAGAGATGCATATCAATATCATTTCTATAGAGCTCAATATACATAGCTGACAAGCAACAATAAAAATTCATCCACACAGTAAAATTCAAAGTACATCTGCAGACATAGTTTAACAATAAAACAAAGCATGGAAAACTGTAACAGATTAGGCATTCCAATTTATTCACTCTTCTCCCTATAGGAAAGCTACAGTATTTCAGTTGCCACAGGACTCAGTGCTGCCTTGGTATTCTTTTTATCAGATTAGACCAGATGACAAACCCTGACTCAGGATGAAGAGAAACACAGCGAACCACGTCCAAGCAAAAGCTTTGGCCACTGCTTTCTTTCCCCTCAGCCAGAAAATAAAAGTCCTAGGTAAGGGCTGTTCCTTCAGACACTATGTGCACCCAAGCTGTGGACAGAATCACAGCCTCTGGCAACCCCATACTTGCATGAGAAAGAAACAAAACCTCCATTGTGGTAAACTAGTGGTTTTCTTGCAAAAGTGACTGATACAATACTTAGGCAAAATAATAGTTTTTAAAATTACTTTATTTGTCACTAAGAAGAAAACAACTTGAAATCAAGAAAAATACCAATACATAGGAAAACAACAGACATATTTAAAACAAAAAACAAGGAAGAAGACACCAATTTCATGTTTAGATTGCATTCATCAGGTCCTATAATCAAAATGAAGTTTCAAATAAATGTAAATGAAATTCTCTCTTTTTAAATGACATAATCAGCCACAGAGCAAGGAAAATAGTTTAGATTCTAAAACACCATATTAAACCAAAAAAATCAGTTCTATAGACAAAGAATATCAATCTCAAATCACTAACATATATACGTATCTTTCTCTGAGGTGTTCAAATGGAGACAGCATTTTGAAGCATCTCACAACCTCATATCATAAAGAAAAAAAATCAACAGAAAATACGAGAAAAAAGGTTTGCTGCACAGAAGGAAGTCACGTGTTCCTGGGAAACAGTGGTGCTGAACAGAAAAAGAAAAAGGAAAGCATTTATACTTCCTTTTTTCAACTTAAAAGTAAGTAATCAATATTTACAGACCAAGAAATTTTAGAACAAAATAGTGCAACAGAAGATAGAGTAGCCATTTTATACGCTTGTGATTGGCGGGCAGACTGTGGTCCACCGCATACATATCCTTCTTCTGACATCAGAAGCTCTTTAACCAGCCTCCACTCACTGGCCTCTAGATCTGACTGACCCTCTGCCCAACCTAAAATTGGCTGAATGACGCACAAGGCAAAGTGTTCTCAAGCAGGAAGCTGCCCTCTGGTTTGCCACATTCTATTCCCCACCATGTCTGGCATCTCTGCCTCCCCATAGTTAGGTATGTTTGTCCTCACACTTGTTTGTAACACTGGGACACGTTGCCACAATTATATAATTTAACTAAATTTTAAATAAACCAAAAATATAAGAATTAAAATTTCAACTGTTTTTAAGAATTCTGAACTCAGGTTGCTTTGCAAGGATCTATTCATACTACTTTAAAAATAGAGACCCTGGACACTACACAAAGTAGTTATGAAAAAACATGGTAG
The DNA here is from genome assembly GCF_000247695.1 of Heterocephalus glaber. The sequence goes on from NW_004624777.1 coordinate 803,496, forward strand.
CAAACTCTATGCTCAGAACCAAGAAGGCTTCAGTCACAGATTATTCAGCTGGTAAATAAATGTATATTTATAAAATTTAAGTTAAAATTAAATGTTTGAAATACCAATTCTATGATCACCCAACTTTTTCTATTTAACTGACTAAGAACTGATTCCTATCACATCAGAAAAAAGCATTTCAGTTGTGTAAGCAAATCTAAGCAATAGGTCCTCCATCCATGCCTCCTAGCCATTTATTCTGTTTGTATCTAACTATTTACTAAGTTTATCTATATTTATTTAGCTTAATCTTCCACTAGGTTGTAAGCTCCCCCAAGGAAGGGATTATAGGGAATATATATACATACACATATATATATATGTATGTATATATATACATATATATATGTGTATTTATGTATACATATATATATATGTGTGTATATTAGTCTGCATTATGAGAATTAGCAAAATAGAACCCTCTCCATTCTCTGCCTCCCCCCTTTCCCCCATATTGTTAGCTCCTTGAGGGCAAGCATTGTTCATCTTATGTAACCCTCTATACCTGACACAACACATTCCTCGCTGATGGCTATAACAAAATGTCTGCTGAAATGAACTAAGTATGAGAAGAAGACTTTGCCATTTCCTTTTGAATTAATAAGACACTAAACACAAGAATGTCTTTCAGAAAAGTAGAATGAGCTACAAAAAGGATTACAGAATCAACTTCCCATTCCTAAAATACTCTTAAGAATTCAAAAGTTAGGCAGGGCTGGGGGTTTAGCTCAGTGGCACTGCACCTGCCTCACATGTGCAAGGTACTGAGTTCGATCCTCAGTACCAAAAAAAAAAGTTAGCCAACAGTTAGGGTATTTCAGCATAGGACAGAATGAAAAAGAGTGCCCAAGAGGGTAGGTGGTATCAGAGAAGCCAAAGGAAGACAGTGTTTCAAGATGAAGATGTAGTTGTCAGAGACACCTACATTCATCAGCTCTCAGTCACTGGGACAAAATGCCTGACACCCATATCATGGCTCATGGTCTCAGAGGTTTCAGTCCATGGCTAGCTGGCTTGAAGGTAGAGTCATCATGGTGGAAGGGCATGGTGGAGGAAAGCTGCCCAACTCATGGCAGCCAGGAAGCAGAGTGAACTGGAAAGAGTCATAGAGTATGGAACAAGGACCAGATATGGTCCTCAAGGTCATACCTTAATGAATCTCTAACTAGCCCCCACCTCTTAATACTCATTCAGCTATGAACTCATCAATGAGTTAACCCACTTGGTGAGGTTATTGCCCTCATAATGTAATCACCTCTTCAGGGGGTTTCTCTATCCAGTCAAGTTGATAATCAAGGTTAACTACCACAAGTGTGTGCCTGATGTTGCTGAGTCTAGTAAAAGGAGGTACAAAAACGTACTGAGTAGCTTCATGACAAGAGCACTGTGTCATGTACAAGAACCATCAGAAGTCCAGAGGGAGGCAGAAACCAGGGGAGTGTGAGCACAGTGGTTTGGAGATGAGAAAATAAAGATGCTGCATATGAACAACTAAAGGAAAAAGAGTAAACACTAGTGAAGACAAGAGACAGTTGACAATGTGAATGGTCACCAGGAGGAGGAAGATAGGTGGAAATTTTGTTCCGAAGGAAAAAGAGGATGGGAAAAAGGGGAAAGAATGAGTGCATTTGTAGGAACTGTGAATGTCTGTATTGAGGAATGCTTGGTGTGATCCCCAGCACCACGTAAAAATGCTTTAAAGCATATATTCATCATTGCTCTCAAGTCTACAAGTATTCCTTAGTCTTCTATATGAAAACTGACTATTGTGCTCATCATCCCTCTCTATCTGAGATCTTCTCAATACCTAAATCGAACATCAGACTGCCCAAGGTGAAAGGCTTTGTTCCAACACTTTCAAGCTCTATAAATTTGGGTTAGGTTTTTTTCATCTGTAAAATAGGAATACTCCTACTACTTCTGAGGAATCTGTTAGAATTAAATGAGACAATATATGTAAAGTGTTAAACATAGTATCTACAATATAGTAAGAATTCTTGCTAACTATGTTTATTACAATTGCTCTGAGGTTATCCTACCCACCTAGCTATTAAATTTACCACTCTAGAACTATTTCTACCATGCTACCACCAACAAAACCAGGAACTGCCCTGCCTGATTTTCAATCCAGCTCCAAATCCAAAGGAATTGGCCACTAGAACCACTTCCCTGTTATAAAGTTGAGAAAAATCAACATCCCAAGGAACAGTCATTATTTCTGAAATCCAAAGAAATAATAGAGATATTAGTACACATTATCTAGAAACAAAAGTGTGCTTATATAGATGAAATAATGTTCCAAGTCTATTCAGGCCTCCATAAACAATTTATAGTGTGACCTTATAGGGCTTTCTAGACCAATCTAGTATTGGAGATTTTACCACTAAATGGTAGAGAAGTATGTTCTATCTGTGAGCACCTGCTGGTGGAAAAGTTCAATAATGTTACAAGTTTTATAATGGGCCAAAGTCAAAAGTATGACATTTCATTTTGTATGTATGGGCAATCAGTTTGTGTGTGTGTATGTGCGTGCATGTGTCTCGTTCTGTTTTGTTTTTATTTACTGACTGACTTTCTAGAAGTAAAATATTATCATGGAGTTTCCCTGTGTGTTTTAGATAATGTTAACAGTTAAAAATCACAAGTTTTATTCTATAGCAAGGTGTAAAGGATAATTATGTGTCACCTTACATGGTATTGGCCCTACCATGAATTGAAACAAAGCACACTGCATATAAAAGTTTAACATAAACATGTATGTTTGATAATTCACTCTTTAAATTTGATAAAGGAAAAAACAAGCTATATGAAAGCATACTACATTCTAAGTTCTAGAAATAAGCATGGAATTAACTCACATAGGGAAATGTCTCAGAAGCCTCGTTGACCTTACATACTATTGCTAGGAGAAGAGCAGGGTTAACTTTCAGCAAGAACAACCACACCACTTTTTGTTCTGTCTCCTGTCTGCAAAACTAATAAAACAGACAGGTGTGTGAACCACCATAAACTGTTCACAGCCATTCTCAAAGGACTTAATTAGCCTCAGGAAAGGAAATACTCCTGTTTTCATCTCTGCCCACTGAGGTGAATTAAATAATATGATCATTAAATACCAACTTAAGAAATCATAGACACATTAGTCAGATGAATACTCATTTAATTATCTATTAGTATACTTATATGTAAAGTTTTGACATAAATTAACCATAATAATGATCTATTTAATTATTTTATAGATTTCTGCTAAAGTCTACAAAGCTCCAAGTGAAAGGACCCCACACATACATCTTCAAAGTCCTCTTTCATTTAGACTCTATACCTTCCTGATGCAATAAAGCAGCACAAACCTTCAATTCAGTAAGAAGCTTCTTTTATTCTTTCACCAGGCTGTCTTTCTTAAATCATGTGAGGTTTCTATAGATGAATACGACACAACCAAGATAATTAGATTACATTCTAAGATAGTACTTTTTATAATGTACTTAGCAGAATACAATGGACTTCTGCTATGCAAGCTACATTGAGTGATATATGAATTATAAGAGAAAATGTACACCTTCTTGTGAATACTTTATTAATTCAGCGATGGAATGTACAACTTCACATCTTATCTTTAATTCCTCACTAGTGCCTAAACCCTCTGTGAGAAGCTCTTATGCACTGGATACAGTACAGTTTTCTTTGAATGGAAGCTTTCCTTGAAAACTCAATTTCCATTCATAAAGAACTGAGTGGCCACTTATAATATTTTGTGTTATATCCATTAAATTTACTTCACTTTACAACCTGATGACTATTTTAATGACAATTATTAAAAATGTAAAATTCACTATTAATTATACCTCAAATTTTGAAAAACAAAATCATTTCTTCCTTCATGTTTACAAACCCAGAAAATCTTGTCTGGCAAGAAGTGATAAGCATGCTTATTTCAGAAGCACAGAGATTATAGTTTCACTTAAAAAAAATAAGGATTTTAGTTTCACTTGAAAAAAAAGATATATATGGTCATTGGTTTCATTTCCCCTCCTGATGAAGGGGCTATTCATGTTGTTTGCTTAACTGCATCTGTACCAAATGCTTGCTTTTTTGTATTTTCTAGTAACCAAAAAGTCTGAAACTTTCTTAGATTTAATTTACCATGCTCTTTAAACATTATAAGATATAAATATAATTCCACTGTATTTAATGCAGTGTTAACTAATTCTCAAATACTAATCTTTTGGATTGTCCTCCATGTTGGCTCCTTGCAGGTCCTAACTGCCTGCAAGATATCTAATTAAGTTACCTATCTACAATACCAGCATGGCCTCTCAGGACCCAAATGTAGAAGTTCTCACAGGTTTCCTTTAGAATTAGACAACACAAAAGGAGAGATGAGAAGAACCTGGAATCTAACTGCAGAGGGAGAGCCAAGCAAGCAGCCCAGAACTTGGGAAAGTGATACAAATTGGGATATTGCAAGACTGGTTACTGCCAGAGTTGATCCAAGAAGTAAAACTTTTAAAGTTATACATATTTAAAAAGTAAAACGTGACTTTTCTCTGGTTTTGGTCCTGGGGATTGAGTCCAGGACCTTGTGCATGCAAAGCACAGAGACTACCACTGAGCTATTCTCCCGGCCCCCAACAAGAGTGTGACTCACTGCAATTATTAAAAATGTAAAGTAATGTAAAGTAAAGTAATGTATCCAGTGCTTCACATGGGCACCTTTCTTTCTGTGGTATAAGCATTCAGATGAAAACCACCTAAAGTGTAATGGACCCCCCTATGGAACTTCCTGGAGAACACACAGAGAAGTTAAATGTGACCTACGTTTATTATGTGGAGTTTGAGGAGATTAAACCTAGGGAGCACTGAGCTATATCGCTAGCCCTTTAAAACTCATTATTTTGAAGCATTCTCCCACTAACTCACCCAGGCTATCCTCAAACTTGCAATCCTCCTGCCTCAGCCTCTCAGGTGGGTGTGACTACAGTCATTTAGGGTTCTTAGGAGGCCTTTGGCCCCTAGAGATATTAAACTGGAACAAACCAGACATACCTGAGTTAGAACTGTGGCTCTGCCGCTCCCAGCACACAAGAGGAGGCCTCTGGGCTGCCATACCACCCCCACTAGCACACAGGAGGTGAGCCGCTCCCAGCACACAAGAGGAGGCTTCCAGGCCTCAGTACCACATCTGCCAGCACACAGGAGGTGAGCCACTCCCAGCCCACAAGAGGAGGCTTCTGGGCCACTGTACCAAACCCGCCAGCACACAGGAGGTGAGCTGCACAGGCGCCAGCAGAACCCCCCCGCCCCATTGAAATGAGAACACACATAAACAAGTCTCAAAACCAGACTTCCAGATCACCTACAGCAACCCCAAAGGGAAACGAGATGGAACACTCTGATACT
>NW_004624777.1:825702-842881 GCF_000247695.1 Heterocephalus glaber
GGAATGGAATTAATATGAGAAAATGAAAAAATGGAAACAAAGTCTTTGTAAATAGGAACGGATGGAAGGGTTGAAGGGAAGCAGGGGAAGGGGGAAAAATTAAGAACCAAGAGAGATTATGTAAAGGTGCAAATTTCCAATGATGAATGTCATTATATTGTATACCCAAAATGTACCAATAAAATTAATTAAAAAACAAACATTTAAATCAGTGGGCTTGAGTAAACCATGCTCACCAACATAATGTAAGGTCTCATCCAATTTGCTGAAGACCTGAATAGAAAACAAGTTTAACCCCCATGCCCACTCCCAGTATGAGTGAATTTTGCCTGATAACATTTGAATTGAAGAGCCCAGTGGCTCTGCTTTCTTAATAGCCTCCAAAGCAGGCTTCCTGGTTCTACAGGAGCTTCTAGTCTTTGGAGTCAATAGGACATCATCTGTGCATATTTTGGACTGGCCAGCCTTCATAATCACATGATCCAGTTCCTTCTAATAAATCTCCTTTGACACATACATAAATATCTTCCATTCTTTCTGTCTCTCTGAAGAACCCTAACTTACAGGCTCAAAGTCCAGCTATGGGGAATATTCCCAAGTGAACTCTCTCCATGCAACCTTTCTCAAACAACAACCCATAGTATAGTACTATGAACCAAATAAACCACCAAACCAAAATGCCTATCAAGAAACATTCACTGAATGAAATAAAAGTACTTAAAGGTAAGATCTGCCAAGGACAATATCAAACTGTGTAATTCATTCCCTCAAGAATTCTCATAAAGTGAGTGATATGGTGTTAGTTTATAGCTAGCCTTGCCCTTTCCTGCATATGCTGACTAGATGAGATTTCTCTGCTTTTATGAGTTAGTTACTGCTATTTGAAGCAGGTCATTGGGAAATAAATTTAAAACAGGGAGAACAGTTATAAATTAATTCATTCCCCTCACAATACATAGCACAAATACAAAGCAAAGAAGCTTACTTGAATTGCAGCCAAGTTCTTCTGCTCCTGAGATGGTGCCTCATGAACAAAGCGAAGCCAGTTGGAGTGTCGTGGGTTGGTAGCATCCAAGATGTACAGAACTTCTCCCTTACTCCCACGAACCTGGAACATAAAAGGCTCTTGAATTTCCACTTGAAAGAGTATTAATCATACTAAATGTATCAAGAGTACAGACATGATTTTTTTTCATGAGTGTACACCCTTTTTATTGACAAGTGTCAAATAGATGCTGGATTAACAAGCATTCCTCCTTCAAACATAGGTACAAACAGAGCCTACTCTCTAATTTGGCAGATATCTGGATGACTCGGAATTGCAATAAACTCTCAGAAACATCCAGTGTTGACAGTTCTTTTCTGATCAAAATTACTTCTCTTTACAGACAAACTTTAATATATGTGTTGTAATCACAGTTCTTCAGGGAGTGACCATAACTGTCACCCTTCCCTTTTCCTCCACAGAAGGGTATGTGGAGGAGGAGGACCCCCACACACACTTTCTCCCTCCTCTCGTTCACTGAATCACCTCCATAAAAGGAGAATTTGCTAATCTAACCAAAGGGAATCGGACACCCAATGGGACATGTTATGGGTTGTTTTTAGACATCCCCTCAAAGCCTCATGGGAATGAAATGGGGCTTTTCAGAGGTGACGGGATCTAGAGTGACACTGGAATTGATTCATGGTGCAATGCTAGGGTCAAGGGTGATAGGATTAAGGGTGCGAGTGCGACCTGCCCTAAATAGTCTGGATAAGATGAAAGGGTAGAAAGAAGTTGCTAAGGTCCCTTGTTGCTTTGCTGCCTTCAGCCCACCATGAACTATTGCCCCTCTGCCATGCCACTCTGCCTTGGAGCCTGCTGATTATGGACTGAAACCTCTACAAAATGATCTTAATAAACTTTTCCCCCTTTAACTTTGGGTGTCAGGTATTTTTGTCTGAGCAATAAGAAAAGTAACTAAAACAGGACATAAATTCAGATTCTTCAGTAGTGCATGAAAAAGTACCATTTTGTCTTTCCATTGCCTGCTAGTATATTGCTTAATAGGACAGTGCTCTCTAGGATTTTTGTTTCAGACCATAAATCCTTGCTGGTCAAACCTACTGTATATTCAAATTGAAAAAGGGATACTTCACTGGACATTCTTGAATCCAACTTGCTTGAAATCTAGTTTCTCCAAAACCCCTATATTGTCTGGTTTAATACAATATATATATATACCAATCTCCACTCAACTCTCATTTTGTTTCTATATACCCTTGGAATCCAGCAGATGAGGAAAAAGAAATGAGTAATTAGTACTCCAGATTTCCAATGCCAAGGAACAGAAGATAAAGCCCACAAATTCACCTTTGCAGAGTTAGTGTAAGGAAAAAAATTCTCGATATCCAAAATTTTACTTTATAAAATAAAGTAAACAAAACATCAGAACAACCAGTTCAACAAAACACCAGTCCAACAAAACATGTATCTTCATGATACACTCGAACCATTTGAACAATCATTCTTTCGACAATTATTGAGTTCTTAACAGCTATGGTATAAGACTCCTTCTGTGAACAAGAACCTGATTGCACCACATTTAAAAGTAAATAAATACAAAATACAACTTCCTGTAAAGATGAACAGGAGCACCATGAAGGCAAGAAAGGCAGAGGAGAAACAGCAATGGGAGAAGCACTCTATGAGAAGGAGTGGTCAGGTAAATCCTCTTTGATGAGGAAATCAGAGAAGAATTCTAAAGGGAAGAAAGTTCCCAGGCAGGGGAAATAGCAAGTAAAAGGAAAGCAGGAAAACCCTGAGTTTAGGAACAAATTAGGTGTCTCCAAGTAACAGCAAGAAGGCATGGGGCTGGAACAGGAGCAATGAAGAAAGTGGTGGACATGGAGATCAGACAGATCGGCCAATGCCACATCACAAACCAACATACAGACCAGGAAGCCATCCACATAGTTAATTTTGCCACATGCAGTTTATTTTCACCAAAAATGTGGTATAAAGTCATCTGCTGCTTGCACTGCAAATACTGTTATTTTAAGATTCTAACATATATTATGCAGGAAAAAATTTAGTTCGCCTGCTCCCACTATCTGATATAATGTCACATTCCTCAAACAATTTCTGTTTTCTTAAATGCCCAAGAAGCTTCAATAATCCTTAAAAAAAATCTCTCTAATGAAATGCCAGACCCTCACTGAGAAGCAGGGATTTAATGTTCAATATTATAATTGCTGACAGAGGAATTTAGGACAGTGAATACTTAATATTTATATTTCATATACTTAGGTGTGAAGCTATGGAAATTTGTTACACTTCTTACTAAATAAAAAACTCATCGAAATCATCCTGCCTCCCTACTAATCCCCAATTCAGAACCCTCAGTGCTCCCTGGGCAATGCCAAGAGTCCTGAAATATTGCTAGATAGATAGAAAGCATATTTGGTATCTCTCCCTCAAAGAGGACACTAGTCCACATTTCTTTTAGCGGAATAAACAAGAAATTTTGAATGTTTGGGAATAAAGTCCTTCCTTTCATGTATCTCCATACCCACAGTAACAAAACTTTATATTGACAAAGGGTTGAAGTATGCACAGCAGGTAGCAGGGCCACTAATACTTGAAAGAAGGAAAAAAAACTCTCAAGAGAACTGAACTTTAAAACCAAGGACTGTGATTGAAATCCAGGCAACCTAACTGCATGAGGGGACATACCAATACATCTGTCAACAACATATCTGTTTGAGAGGAAAACGTTACTTAGACACACTAGCTTAGGGTCCTTCTCAGTCAAACATTTGTTACTCCGTATTAAGCATGGTATGTATCAGATGTGTTTGACATTTGCAATTCTATCTTCAAAGATGTGAAACATAACAAATATTTCTCTGTGACTTATTATAGTAAGCACAGCTGATATTTTACCATGAGTATTGTTTGTTCTTTATGTATTTCAGCTTTTTCTCAGGCACTCTGCCCCCAGCTATGTTCAATTACTCAGAATTAGTAATTCATTGTCCTCATCAGTCCAATGTATACACTTTCTCTTATAATACTGCATCTTAAGAGAAATGCACAATTCATACTAAATTCTTCTGAAATGTGTCACTTTCAACACAAGCAAATTTACTTTTACTGATTTACTTTTATTCTCCTAACAAGACTATCACAGTCAGCAATACACTATATGTTGCCTACATCTTCATATTTGAAATAACTTTCTTTGTTCAGTAAGAGTCACTGCTCCTTTTCTTCAAACACCCATACCCAAGTGATTTTTAAGTTCCCACAGCCTTTGCTCTGTGGCCTGCCAGTTTCTCCAACTTTCAAGGGGCTGGTTCGTTATTCCACCGTCCCAGTCTTCCGTGCTTCCCTAAAGTTGTTACATTTCATTAGCTGCTCACGTGACTTTTATCTTTCTCCTCTTACCATAATATTCTCCTCTCTGACATATCATCTAAAAGAGAAACCCAAAGATAATCTAAGCCATCCTTGCGCTCTGCAACACAATAAGATCAAGACAACTCCAGACAGACAGATGGCTACTATTACAGTCTCCATTTATGTTTTATTTTGATACTGAATCCTGAGGTAATAAATTGGACATTTGTAATGAATAGAGAAGACTGGAAATTCCTTAGTACCAGACTCCAGCATTTCAGTAGCCTTTGCAGCCAAAGAAAATGTAGTTTTTTTCCTCTCAAAATATGTCTTTTAAAGTCATCATCTTTTACTTAAACTTTCATGGAAATGAAGTATATTGTTACCTCCTACTTAGGATTGTTCTCTACCTTCCGCATACTTGGAGCTATTAATGAAGTCACTATTTTCATCTTGTACTAAAAACCATTTCAATTCCAAAGTCTGTTTGATTTGCACAAATTTCCTTTGCTAGCTACACAAAACGTTAGGAAAAGGATAAAGTACTCATATCAAAGGAAAACCTTGCACTTCTCTATAGTTGGTTCATATCCTCTAACTCTGCCACTCTGTGTTAAATGAAAATTATACCCATGTAGGAATTTGGCAGTGACCAGCCTCAGAGAAGGTCATTGCTGGTCATTGCTACCAGGGATCTGTACCTCTTCCAGACTAAAGATGACCAGTAGTAAATATAATTCACAGTTTTCTTCTTCCTGCCCAGGTAAGGACAGAGGAAACCACAAAAAGATTCCGCTGGATTAGACAAAACTCTAACATGTGAGTAAAAGAAATACTGAAAATAGGTGGTCAGTATAAGCCTCCTATCCCTAAATTTCAGTGTATTCTTTGTTAAACTGTGTCAACTCTAGACAGAGGAGCTCATTTTAGAATTTGGATGCTCAATTTTCAATGGAGAAGAGACTACAATATAATTTGCTCTATTATTATTTCCTTCAATCATTTCAAATCCTGAGAGATTTTTACTCACTACGTCCATGACTCAAAGTGCCAAGGCAAAGTTAATCAGCCAGTTTTTTTCCCAGAAATAACCCAGAAAAGGTTATAATACATTATGTTGTACAGCTTACTTATTAAGAAAATATATTCCCTATCTTTTAGTGTGGGTTTTCAAAAAAGGAAGTTATTTGAGCACTAAAATTTATGGGATGGATTTTTTAGATTATAAAATATCATCATAGTTTTGTATTTCAATTTGAGGCATTCTTTCTGCAACTTTCATAACTGAAGCAAGCCATATGCTTTGCCTTCAGAGTTTAATTAGCCAAACTTCAAGATACCTTTACAAGCACAAAAAATCAAGTGTGCTGCAATAATCAATTCTGACAGCATACTGTTGTCAGATTTAAACCAAAGAGAAAAACACTTTCAGAAATCAGCAAAGATCATCACCAGGAAACCGTAGTGATTTATAGTTTTAAACAAAGGGCATGTTTTCATTTTTGGCTTTTTTTTTTTTTTTTTGGTCTCCTGTTAATTTTTCAAAGGATTCTGCCTACCATGCTTCTGCTATCTTTGCTGCCTATAAACACATATGCACTGCTGTAGCTGTAGCTGAGCTGCTCACATTGCCCCTGCTCCCACCTGCCAACCCTAACTCACAGAGTCCCCACCTGGAATTGGAAAGGGGAGTGAAAACACACAGGTTTGCACAGTCCCCATCACTTTAATAACGACCATCCAGAATATAACGCAGACCAAGATAACATAAAGCTTGAGGACTGATGAGAAGAACAAAATCTTTTTTATTGCAAATATTCAGTACGGTAAATATTTCAAGCTGAAAGGAACCTTGGAAAAGCACTTGGAGCGTTAAAAATGCTGGACTAGGAATCCCAAACTCTGGTGTCCTCCAAGTCTCTGGCTTTATCATTTTGGGTGTGGCATTTCCCTCACTAAATTGAGCCCTGGCCTCCTAATCTCTAAAATGAGGATCATGGGCTCTGCCTTGTGACCTCACAGACACTGCAAATATGAAATGGAATAAGATGCATAGTCTCCAACAAGCATTCTGCAATTATAAGGAATTTAAGAAGATGAGGACCCTGTACCTGCAATGGCCAATAGACACCTTAAAATAAGATATTCTACTTTCGGTGGTACAGTGGGGAGTATATTGGACCATTTTCTGCCATGTTAACCCTTTCAAGGAACTACTACCCCCTTGAATATGAGAGGAGTGGCACTGTTAGAAGGTAGCAGTAAATCTGGATGTCACTGCAGCTGGACTGACATGATTCTCTGGGCCACACTAAACGTGTGGCTGGGACTCACTGCCACTTCTCCAGCTCAGCCCTCTCAAGTAATTCAAACTTCTCTTGCAGATTTCCAAAGGCAAGAATCCTTCCTTCTGTGTTTTCTCTTCTACGAAATTAGTAACTCCTTCCTTATTTGATGTGATGTTAAGTGTCTTCCCTATCCTACCTGCCCTCTCATAAACATACACTAATTTACTGAAGTCCTCTTAACATGGGACAGAATACAGCATGCAAAAGACATTATGCCCCATGATCTGGGCTCTATTTCTATTGGTGCATCTTAAAAATCACACACCAAAAAACCCTCTGGGTTACCATTTCTTACATTTAGGCGAAGTTGCCTTCAAAATCAATTAACTTGTATTGAAGGAGGTCTCATGATATTGTCAAAGACACAAGTTCAACAAGGAAAATTCATCAGCTAAGCAAATCCTATAAATGGGCAAGAGATGGAAGCCTTTTATTTGGTATGGTCTCACTATTTTACTCACTAATAGCTCAGTTAATGTGTCCTTTTTTAAAACAACCATTATCTATGTTTCCTTTAAAAGTTCAGAAGTATTTTACAAGATGTAATGAGAGACTTACTGTAAATTATTTAAAAGCATTCCATACTTACCTTTCAGAATACTTTTTTAAATGAGCAATTTTTAAAAAAAATGATATAAGCTGAAAGATACAGTGTAAATTTATGGCAATGCTTTAACAGTGTAGCCGTTGTTCCTTTCCAGTTTTACAAATGTATTCAGCTATTCAAATTTCAGAGGCATTTTTGGACACATAATTTTTTTAATCATATAAAGAATACAGTGAGGGCTGGAGATGTAGTTCAGTAAACACTTGCCTAACAAGTACAATGTTCAGGGTTCAGTCTCCAGCATTGTAGCCAGGCAGGAAGGAAGCAAAGGCAAGAAAGAAAGGAAAGAAAAGGAAATGAAGAAAGAAAAAAAGAAAGAAGTTAAGGAAGGAAGGAAGGAAGGAAGGAATTTAGTGGACATTTAGTTTGTTATACTCAATGTTTTATGGGTTTTCTGTAACATGCATGAATGTCTAGTGCATGCCTATTATGCATGTTTTTTTAGCAATACTACTAGAAGACTTCTTTTCTTTTTCTTTCTCTTTTTTGGCCATACTGTTAAGGAAGGTGACTGTTCTATACTTCACTAGGGAATTGGAATACTATATTAATAAAGCTAGAATGTTTTTTTGACAGTTTGGCAGTATCCATTGAATCCATCACAGTGATACACAAAAGTTTAAATCTGATTAAGATTTTATGAGCCCTTAGTGTTGTCCAACATTTTAATACCATTTTTAGGTCTACACAAACTTATAATTGAAGTCAGCTTCAGGGGAATTTTCCCTGTGATATATTAAAAGAGAATACACAATGTGCCAAATAATATGCAACTTTGACAACAAAATTCTATTAATCTGACATGGAAACATTTGAAGGATTTGGCTGAAATATAAAAAATGATAACCATCTTCAAACTTCAAAGATCATAGATTTTTATCTGTTTGTGGTACTATGGATTGAACCCAGAGCTTCGAGAAAGTTAGGCAAGCACTTTACCACTCAGTCCTACAGAGATCATAATTATTATTATTTTTTTTGGTACCAGGGATCGAACTCAGGTCCTTGCGCTTGCACAGCAGGCAGCGAAACCACTGAGCTAAATCCCCGGCCCCATAATTACTTTTTTATGTTTAATTAAGTTTATTGGTACACTTTTGATATACATAATGATAACATTCAGCATATGGAATTTGTACGTGTACATGATATATCTTAATTCTTTTTTTCTCATTCTGCTCTCCTCCCTTCAACCCTTCTTCCCCTTGTTATTTACAAAAGCTTTGTTTCTATTTTATCTTTCCTTTCTCATGTTTTTCCCTTTTCCCTTTCTTCCTTTCCCCCTCTCCCCTCCCTAAAGCCCCTTCTCATTTGAACTTTTCTTCCTGTTTCACATTATCTATTATTTGGTCCTTTTTTACACTTTCCGTTTATCACACCAGAGAAACAATGCACCCATTTAGCTATAAATGTCTCAAATTTATCCTTCTTTATGGCTGAGTAGTGCTCCATTGTATAAAAAACCCACATCTTCTTTATCCATTCATCAGTTGATTGACATATGGGTTGTTTCCACAATTTAGCTATTATAAACTGTGCTGCTCCCTTTGATGAATGTGATTGTTATGTATATTTAAATTGTACCAGTAAAATTAATGTTTTAAAACTGTGCTGCTATGAACATGAGTATACATACATTGCTGCAGTGTGATGCTTTTAATTCTTTCAGAAAGATTCCAAGAAGGGGTATAGCTGGGTCAAATGGATCCTTTAGTTGGAGATCATAATTTTGATGGGTTTTTTTGTTTTGTTTTGTTTTGTTTTGTTGTTGTTGGTTGTTGTTATTTTCCAGTACCAGGGATCATACTGTAGACCTTCTGCTTGACAATGACAAGCAGGCACAACACCACTAAGCTAAATCCCTGGCCCTTGATGGTGTTTTTAACAGATGCTCTGTATCCAAAAACTTTTGAAAAGGGTTATGGAAACACCGAATAACAAAGAGCATCATCCACAGTCCACAGGAGAAAATATTTTTTTTAAAGTCCATTTTTCCATGATCTTGATCTTCTAAACCAATTCTACTCCTGTAGTCAATATTTTCTTCACATTTTTTCTAAATATATAGTTTTCTACAGCTATTAAAGTCAAATCCACCTGACCCATTTAAATCTGTATTCTTCATTTTCATCTTCAAAATACATTCATCTCAACACAAAAACAAACTAATGATCCTAAGACCATTAATAAGAATGCACCTAAGCCCAGGCAAGACAGTGCATGTCTATAATCCTAGGTAGCTGGGAGAATGAGGCAGAAGAATCTCCCATGTTTGAGGCCAGTCTGGACAACTTAGCAAGACTCTGTCTTAAAATTAAAATATAATAAGAACAAATAAAAAGGACTGGTGCTGTAGCTTAGTGGCAGATCACCTCTAGGCTCAATCCCCAGTACCAACACCATCAAAAAAAAAAATTAAAAAACTAAAGCATTCAAATACTTATTTATCAATTAGGAAGATAATTTTCATAACCATACAATAATCATGTGCTGAAAAATCCTAGAAAGGAACACTCATTATAACATTTACCAAACATTTACTGTATATAACCTTGTTGGTTATTTTTAAATGTGCCATGAAAAGTCACAGAAGATATTTTAGAGTATAGTTCCATTGTTGCTTAATCACCAATTCCAATATCAATAAAGGAACAGAAAACACAATTTTAAAAAGCCCACAAACCAATGTACTCATTATTACAAAGTAGGGTGTGTGTGTGTGTGAGCTCACACATGCACATCTAGTGCACGTGGGTATGAAGTAGCACACAGGGCTGGATCCTAAGGGCCGACAAAGGTGAAATGTGAATGTCAGCACCAAGGAGAACACATTATGCAAAGCTTCTAACATGCAAGGTGTGACACCAGAGCACACGGCTCCTTATAAGACTGGCACATGGGATCCCGGCTCTCAGAGTGTCCTGTGCATGGTTAATGGGTAAAGGGGGCTTACTGTGCCTAGACTGGTTCTGTGAACAGTATGGTTTATGCTGACACCTGGCTTCCTTCTGAAAGTCTGAATTTTGGTATCTGCTAGGCAAAAGGTGGCTATGATGTCCTCAATAAAAATCGTGGATACTAAATCACTAGTGGGTTTCTTTACACAGAAACATCCCACATATATGCCCACATGTTGGGCAGAGTGTGTTCTGTGGACCCTCACAGGAGGGAAAGAGCACAGGAATCCCACATAGGCTCCTCCAGACTTCACCTACATCTTTTTCCCCAATGACTGAGCTGTGCATCTTCACCAGATCACTGTAATAAATCTCAGCTGTGAGACCAACTATAGGCTAAGTCCTATGGGTCTTGAAAGAATCCATGAATGTGGGGGGTGGTCTGGGGACTCCAACACCCAGAGTGAATTTAGTTATAGATATTAAAAATGGAATAAAAATTTGCTGATAAAAGAAAGTGCAGTTTTATCATCCAAATATTTAATTTACACAAATTAATCTATGCTCAATCAATCCAAGGAGATAAATGAGAAAATTTTTTAAAAGAAAATAGTGGAAATAGAAAAGCTCATTCTTTTTCATGGCCTACAAGCTAACTCCTTCACCTAGGATTTAACAAGGAAGCGTGATCAGATTACTGCTTTACAAACTGGTTTCAGAACCTAATGCCTCAGAAGATGTGATGTCACTATAAAGATTATTATACCAATGAAAGAATGGTAGGTAGTTTAGTCATTTTGTGCAGAGAAATAATGAATGGGATTAGTAAATGCAGTTGGAAACTTGTTGTTAGTGAAAGATGGCAGGACTCAAGATTGTTGGTTGCAACAGTAAAATCAGAGAGACAACAGGAAATAAATGGTGAACAAATCCATTAGTATATTTTTTCCTTCATCTAACAAAAATTTCAGTGGCTAAGACTAATCATGATTTACCACTATAAAAGGTAGCTTTGCAGTAATAATATACTACTGCATGGGGGGAGGATAGAAACTTGGCCAATATCTTGAATCAACTGTGAGAGCTGAAGGGGAATAGAAGGACAATCACCAACTCAGGTATGCAGGATGGACTGTGAGTGAAGAGAAAATTTTGTGGAAAGTGAAAGAACAAAATAGGCTATTACAATGATCCAGATGTGAATTATTAAGGCTCTGAAAAGAGGTGAACAGCTACAAAAATGAAAACAATGAGAACTCACAAATAAATACCTGGGTGTAATCTGTTAATAAACTGATGTGACATACAACTCAAAGAAGAATTACAAATCTCTAAAATCGTGGGCCTGAGGGATGAGGCCCACTGATGCTAGTGAGAAACACTGAAAGAATGATTCCCATATGAAGGATGACTTGAAACATGAAGAGACAAGCATGGCATTCAACTCAATAATTTTCATGTGAAAAAGATATAAAAAGAAATGTCTTTTTTGGAATTTAAAAAGCAGGACTAGGGACCGGGGATTTAGCTCAGTGGTTCTGTTGCCTGCCTCGCAAGTGCAAGGTCCCGAGTTCAATCCCTGCTACCAAAAAAAAAAAAAAAAAAAAAACAGAACTAAAGAGAATGAAAGATAAGGGTGGGAAGTGCTGATTTAAAACCTTTGAATAAGGCTGATAGATAGTACAGTATTGGAAAAAATAACACAGATTGATCCTCTAGAAGCTGAAACCCAGACAGATAAAGATATAGAAAAAAGTACAAATGCAAAAATTAAGAAATATTTATTTTATATGGATGCATAAAGGAAAGTAAAAAATCCTTCCTCCCACATATCTAATTTACCAGGTAGGTTCATCAAGAATTTTTAACTCTCCAGCTCCTAGGAGTGCCACAAAGCAGTGGAAAGATGGTGACATATGACTGTCATATGTAACTCACAGAAGGCCCTTGAGTGCCAGATGACAGTATCAGTATGGGAAATTTATAAGATACCTTCATGACTTAAGGAGAGGTCAGAAAAAAAGAAGCTTTTCCAAGAAGCAAATCTCCACTTACTCCTGAAATATTTAGGTTTCTTCAAACAAACAAAATAAAGCTCTTAGTTCCTATCAACCAAATGAGAACAGAAGGACCAACGGTCACAAAACCCACACTGTACACATTTCTCTCTGACTATAGTTCATTTTCTAATTCTGTCAACAGCTTTATGTTGCCAGGAGGGAGAATTACTGGAGTAAGAATAGCTCCCTGCTCCTGATCAAGTCGTCTCTGCCAACAAAAGTTCTGACAAGGGATCCTATCCAAATTTACAACCTAAGACTCAATTTTTGCAGCAGAGCATGTTTTCTGATAAAGAAAACTGGGGCTTTTCCTTGACCTAGTTTTCTTACAGCAGGCATAAGTATACTCTTAGACCATGGACACTAATGTAACTGAGAATTCCTGGAGGGGAGCTTTTCAGGAAAGGAATTTTGGACACTCTGAGGGAGGAGGAATCCTTCAGGGATTGAATCCTCTCCGGAGAGCTGATGCTTAACAGTTTGTCTGGGACCACTGATGCTATCACTCAGGACACCTAATCACACTCTCAAACTTCCTCACTCTGAGACCAAGTCATGACCTGTTTAAGAAGCATACAGACAGACATCTGAGATGATTCAGTCCATGCTTTTACCAGGTCAGCTTTGATGTCAATCTTTCTCTGAAGTTGGTACTGTAAAATCCTAAAATTGCTTTTTTGATTTGATCTCTTGTGGGACAATCTAATCTAGACCCCTAGTATCATTTCTAAATAACTGGGCTACCATCTAGCTTCCTCTACAACCAATGTAGGCATTTACTCATTGAATTCCTTTGCTTCAATTCTATCCTTTCATTGACAGCATCACTGTCATGCACTGTTGCATTGGCCCAAGGCCAGATGGCTGCCAGCCCAGCTTCCTGGCATTTGGTGCTCCTTGGTCCTCTACAGGCCATTAGACCCACTCGTATGAGAATCTCCTGGACTCCTGGATGCTCATTTACCCCGAAGCTCAAATATCACTCAAACCTGGACCCACTCCTCACTCAGATGCTCTGCCTCTTCCTAATCAAGAGTTCCACAAAGTCTTCCTGGTCAAGATTTCCACAGTCTGATTTATCCCTCCCTCACCTATAGCAGAGCATCCTCAATTTTTTTTGGTTAAGATGTCAAGAAAAGCTCTTGGACTGGGAGCATGTTCTAACAAAGGTCCACTATCTGTATATAAATAGAATTTTCATACCAATGTTTTCCTACATTGACTCAAAGTCTATCTTCATTATTAAAAGAATTTCTGATATTCAACATTTTATTCACTTATTTCTTTTTCAAAATCTCTCTTCAAATCCATCCTGCACATGGATGGCAGAGTCCTCTTTGTGATTCATCCATCTCTCGTCATACCTAAGCCTGTTTAAAAGCCACCCACTGCCTACTAGAAATCCATACTCCTCAGCATGACAGAATAGTCCCTTCCCCTGCTGACTTCTCCTCTTGGCTTTGGTCACTCTGACCTCTTCCCACTTCATTGCACACAGGCACATACTCCATGCACCTGGCATAGGTCATCTAAGAACACAAAACCTTTGTGTGCAGCACAGGAATATTTTCATCTGAGGGATGTTTGCATGAGTTAAGAGTCCACAATAATGCTTTTCAGGTCAACATCATCTTAACTGAAAATATACTTTAGATTTTATAGTTAAGATGACAATATGACAACTGGAACAAGAAAGAAAAGTATCCTGTTTTAAAGAACAAATAATAGTAATGACAACTAGTTATGTCAGGCACTTTCCTAAGCACCTTTTAGTATATAATTTACTCCTCAAAACAACCCTTGAGGTAGGTGTTACATATTAACTATATTCATCTGATGAGGAAACTGAGGCACAAACAGAATAAATAACTTTCCTAAAGGTATCACTGTTATTACTGGAGCTAGGTGTTGAACCAAGACTATCTGATTCCTGAGCCTACTGGGTTATAACACCTTATCAAACTTACACACTTGGCCATCACTTGGCCAAATGGTGGGCAAAATTCTAAGAATGTCTCCCCATAACCCTCACCTTCATATAATGCCCTCCCACTTCAGTACGATTGGAACCTGGGAGTATGATAATCTGCTGCTCAGATGTTTTACCAGAAAAGGGAGATTAACCTTGGGAGCCTAGCTAATCAACTTCCTGATAAAAAGCAGTGTCTTCTCTTCCTGGTGAGCAGAGAAGTCAGAACAAGTGGAAATCTGAGAAGGATTTGACAAGGGGAAGATTCTCCACTGCTGACCTGGAAGGTTGCACAGGTGACTTGAGAACATCACTAAGAAAATGTGGGACTGAAGACAGTTTCTGGAAAACAGTCACTAATAGAGCAAGAACCTCTGTCCTACAGCCTCAGAGAACCAAATTCGGCCAGCCACCTGAATGAGCTTGGATGCAAAATGATCATCAAAGCCTCTAGTCAGAATCCCAGCCCTGGCAAACACCTTGATCTGATCTGGTAAGACCCATAAGCAGAGAACCCACCTGGACTTCTCTCCTACAAAACTCTAAGATAAACAGGTGTCATTTTAAGCCACTAAGTTTTACGAGGCACCTCTGGCAACAAAAATCTCTTATTTGTTCTCTATTGCCAAAACATATTATCATCACAATGTATTATTACCACCAACAGAAGCTTAGAACAATATTCCTTTCTTATCCTTCAGTTCTGTAGGTCCAAGGCTTAGAAGACTGGGCTGGATTCTCGGGTAAGGCTCTAAGGAAGGCACTCAGAAAGAATCTGCATCCACATTCGTCCATGGTACTGGCTGAATCCCAATTCCTTGAAGCTGTAGGACTGAGGAGCTCATTTTCTTATTTCTTTCATTTTAGGTAAAATAATAAATGATTTGTAATCTCCAAATATTGATTATATAAAAATAATGCAAATGCTTTTAAATATAAATATTGTTTAATATGAGAAAATTAGTCTCATTTAAATAAAGGAAAGGAGGGAAGAAGAAAGAAGAAGGAACAGAACAGGGAATGCTAGGCATTCTTTATAAATGTTAATGCTTGGGCCTAAGATGTAGCTCAGTGGCTGGTGCCTGCCTGGCAAGCACAAGGTCCTGAGTTCAATCCCCAGTACCAAAAAAAAAGTTTTTGCTAACTTTTGGCTATAAACAGAGATAATCAGTTCCTCATAAAATTAAAAGACAAATATGATTCTACAGTGCCCACTACATCAGTTTTCTCTACATCTTAGGCCTTAAATACCCCCCTCCCCATCTTATTACATTACTGGATAAGAACACTTTCCTCTGTGTGTATAGTGGTATCAAACTTGTATCAATAATTTAACACATAAGGAAACTATTGACCATAAATATCTTTCTACTGCTTTTTTCACCTCATAAAGACATAATAAACTATTAAAAATACAGATGTGGAATATAATAGAAGAAACAGGAGAAATTGATGTTCAAAGGTATATACAGTCCTTAATTTGGGTTTAAAAGTGTGCTTATAAACCTAAGGCTTTCCCTAAGGGGGTGTTTTTAATTTTGCAAGAAACTATCCTGTAAAATAAGTCATCTAAAATTACAAAGTGACAAAAATACTTTCTTTGTCCAGGGATATCTCACTTCATTGGTAGTTGTAAGTGAGAAAATGTGTCTTGTACAAAACCCTCACATAAAACTCAAATGACCAGGAAAATGTACCCATGGCATCCTCTTTCCTAATGTACACATGGCCAAGTACACAGCACTGGGCTGTTGCCAATGAACTCCTCCAAGACACAACTACTTGCAAGTACTATCCACTTCTAGCTTGTGAGGATAGGTAATACTTCACGGTCACCAACAAACATTTCCTTACAGACTAAAATCTACCCTCTTAAATGCAAACAAAAAAATATTTACGCATTGCAGTGGAGCTCTGGAGCCTGACAGAAGGAAAGATTTGTTTAAAAAAAAAACACAGATTCATTAAATCAAAACTTAAAAAGTAACAAATATGCACATGCACATCAAAACATTAATTATCTAAGCTACCCTAAAAATACTTTGGAGAACAAAAGTACTTCAGAGTAGTCATTAATCATACAGTAAGGATATTATAGCCCAAATCGTTAAATGGTATTCAAGTCCATGAACATTAATCTTCTTTATATAAAAAGAAAACAGAATTTCTCAGGTAGAATTTTATGCAAACTTTCAGTCGTGCTTGGTGAGCCTCTACTGTGGTCAAAGGGGTTACATGTGTGATTTGTGGAAAATAACACTGCTAACATTAAAAAAAAAGCATTAAAACCACTTTTCTAGGTTACACATAATTTAGAGCTATAATTTATTATTCAACAGCCCCAAAGTAAGTAACCTCATAGCAGCTTTCACATACAAGAAAATCAAGCTCCCTATTGTTCTCACACTTATTATTCAAAAACAACAAAAGATCTTGTCAAACATAAAAAATAAGCTACCCAGAGTACAAACAGAGCCTGTATTGCCATATTAAGGAATCAACAAATGGTTGACCTCAGAAAACTAGTACAAATGAAAAAAACCTAAAAGATAAATGTGTAGAAACTGAACAAGTTATCTTTGAACCTTTTGCCATATTTGAGGGTTATCCCTTCTCTTATCATTCAGAGATCTGGTATCTCTGTTAGATCAATGCATCTGAGGTCTTCAGAAATGCTTAGATTCAGTTAACTGAGGCATGACTAGAATTTTTTTAAAAGCCTGTCAATCTATTAGAAATCACTGTTTAGGGCCCAGGGATTTAGCTCAGTGGTTTCGCCGCCTGCTGTGCAAGCGCAAGGACCCGAGTTCAATCCCCAGTACCAAAAAAAAAAAAAAAAAAAAAAAACAGAACTAAAGAGAATGAAAGATAAGGGTGGGAAGTGCTGATTTAAAACCTTTGAATAAGGCTGATA
>NW_004624777.1:853515-894324 GCF_000247695.1 Heterocephalus glaber
TACCAATAAAATTAAATTTATAAAAAAGAAACATACACAAGTCACACGTGAAAATTCTATGTTCCTCAGTTTACCACGTGTGTTAAAAGACTAACCCATCCACATCAGATGTCACAACCCTCCTTCATTTCAGCCAAACTTTCTTCCACTTCAAAAGAAAATCACAGACTGTACCTCTTCTGATGTTCACTTCCACAAGTCAACTTCAGCTTTTTCTAAAAGTAAACTGTTATATTTAATGCAGAATTTCCCACTCCTTAATCATTCAGAATGTTTAAAACTGTGCTATCATTTTAATTAAATTCCTATTTTTAATTGTCAATGATGAAGATTTTGTATATCATGTCCCTAAGCCCATTTTTCCCATAAGCCTGGTGATTTTCATTGAGTGACCCGACACAAAACAGTACGTTTTAGGAATTTTTTTAGTGTATTGTATTTTGGCAGATTCTACAGCAAATCAACAAATCTTTAAACATAAAGATCTTATAAAGTAAAAAAAGGTGAAAATTCTTAAGACTACAAAATGAATTCTAGCTCCAATGTGTATTACCAACTGAAATTAAAATTTTTCCAGTCTGACTTATCACAAGTATATTTGACGAAAACTCCAAAGATTCTGTTTACTGTTAATCTCAGGAATGCCCATGATGTGATCCAAAAATTTAGAACAATAAAAATCATCTTCATTCCCTACTACTGCATAAAGTAGAATGTAGTCTGCTTTTTGTAACTTTAATAAAATATTGATAGAAATTTACAATGCCATGTAAAATCAAATTCAGAGAAATCCTTGAAAATAAGATAAAATAAAACTTTATAGAATATTCTCTTGCAAAACTCAAAATACTTATGTCACCAAAATGTATCCAGAAAAATATAATTTAAGAAATATCACAGGGCAGGGATTTAGCTCAGGTGGTTCCACCACCTGCCTCACAAGTGGAAGGTCCCAAGTTCGATCCCCGGTACCAAAACAAAACAAAACAAACAAAAATCACATATCATTTACTATGAATAAAAATACATTTTTATGAGAAAGATAAAGATTTGCTTGCTGAAAATAAAATGATTCCTGTGCTAACTCTAAGACAAGGTAAAGTCAACAAGCCAGAGTCTAAAATCATAACCTTATCAAGAAGAACATAAAGTGAGTTCAGCAATACCTTTATGACTTTGAATAAATAGAAGAATTTCCTCCTAAAACACAAGTGACCTTTACAAGTAGCAAATAATTTCCTCCTCAAATACCCTTATTTCTGACCATGGCTACTTTCATGAACCACATCATTCAAGTTGGAATTTGAAGTTACTAATCAAGGTAACATTTGTTTAGCTTAACCAGTCGTTTATGTGCCCAGCTGCTGTGATAACCACACTATGTTTCTGGGTTAGCTTTGCAATATAAAAATTCATTTGCTTTTCTACTCCTGATACCAATTTTTAACTCCAGGCTGTTTGAAGAATGATTTCAATTAAAATGAACTTATCTTTAGACCAGCTTCATGTTCACTGCCCGGGAAATCATGAAGTGTGGTATGCGGGAATGCCTTGTTTTCTGGCCACACAACAAAGACGAAAGAAGAATAGAATGTGGAACTAGTTTTTGAGTACTTAAAAATAGTTTAAAAACTGACCACCTGGTTTTCAGTTTGGATGTCAGTGAAGTTATTCAGATATAAATGAAATCCCAAATAAATACTAAGTATCTTTAATGATAACTAAACATCTCAGAGGGAATAAAATAATATTTGAAAAGAAACTACTGCCACAGAAGTCTGCCTTACAGAGACCATAACTTCAGTAGGTTGTCATCTTTGAGTCTCATTATAATTATGACCCCCGCCAAGAAATAAATTCCTTGAAGTTATCTCCTAATTAAAAAGCAATCTGCAAGAACTTTCATCAAAAAAATTAGCTCACGGACAGAAGAGCAGAAACAATTCAGTGGAAAAACAATACTGCAGTCTTTTCTTCAAATGGTGCTGCAACAACTAAACATTTAGATGCAAAACATATTATCCACACATAGACTTTACTCGCAAATTTCACATAAATTAACTTTTCAAAAGGAATCATTTTAAATAACCTTAATGTAAAATGCAAAACTATAAAGCTCCTAGGGGAAAAAAATAGGAGAAAATTCCAGATAACCTCTAGTTTGGTGATGATTTCTGAAATAAAATCCTAAAAGTAGTGATCTATAAAATAAAAATTGATAAAAATTCACATCTGCTCTATGAAGACATTACAAAAAGAATGAAAAGATAAGCCTCAGAATGACTGAAATGCCAGGAGTGGTGGCACAGGCCTGTACACCCAGCACTTGGGAGGCAGAGGCAGAAGAATCTCCCTGAGTTTGAGGCCTGCCTGGGCTACATAGTGGGTTCAAGGCCAGCCTGAACTACACAGCAAGACCCTATCTCAAAACAAGCAAACAAACAAAAAAAAACGGACCAAAAACTAAAAACAAAACAAAACAAAAAACACATTTTTTAAATGAGCAAAAAACATGACGTGAAAATTCAACCAAAAAGATACACAGAGAGAAAATAAGCATATAAAGAAATGTTCACAAATCATGTCATTAGGGAACTGCAAATTAAAACAACCATAAGAGCACTATAACTCCACTGGAATGTCCAAAATCCAAAACACTGACAATACCAAATCCTGACAAGGTTATGGAATAACAGAAAATCTGTTTCACTGCTGGATCGGAGTCAAAATTGTACAACCTATTTAGAAAAGAGTTTGGCAATTTCTAATAAGACATATTCTTGCCATATGAACCAGTGATCATGCTACTTGGTATTTATTTAAGTGAGCTGAAAATTTATGTCTACACAAAAACCTGCCCACAAATGTTTACAGCAGCTTTATTCATAATAGCCAAAATTTGAATACTACTAAGATGTCCTTCAACAGATGAATTCATAAACACACACAATGGTATTTCCACACACTAAAATATTATTCAGTGATGAAAAGGAGAGATAAAGCCTTAAAAATACATGGAGGATATGTGTGTGTGTGTGTGTGTGTGTGTGGTGTGATAAAACATTAAAGTGAATGTTTAAATTTTTAAAATTATTATTAAAGTGAAAGATACACTGCCATTAATTCCCTTCAAAATATTCTTCCTCACTTCGAACACCCTTACCCTATTGTTCTTACCTCTTTCTGAAGCAGTTCTGGAAGTCCTCTTTCATGAATACTTTTAGTTATGCTAATGTGGCTGCCTCAAAGTCTTGAATCAATTTAGGACATTTACCTTCCATGGCCATTTTGACTTTGCCACTGTGCCAGATCCACTGAATAAGGTGCATTAGGGCACATCATGTTTTTAAGAGCCTGCCTTTCCATTAGATGGCACTTGGCGGCAGCAATTACCTTATGTTTGATCATACTCTGAAAAGACATTCAGGAAAAAGACTTCCAGAACTACTTCAGAAAGTGGTAAGAATGATGGGATAGACATATTTAAAACTTGGGGAGGGAGAGTATTTTAAAGGAGATTAATGGCAATGTGTCTTCTTTTACTGCAATAATTTTCTTTTTTAATTTTAACACACATTTCCAAGGAAAAGCTACCTCTATTCTTATACCAACTTTGCCAACATTGACCAACAGACATACAGTACAACAGTACAAGCCATACATACACTTTTGATAGTAGTCACACTAAACAGAGTAAAAGAAACATATAGGGGTAATTTCAATAATATACATATTTAACCCAATATATTTACAATATCATCATTTCAATATGCAGTCAATATAAAAACTATTAATGAGATATTCAACGTATTTGAAATGTAGGGGTATTATATATTTATAGCACATACCAATTTATACACTCAATTTTCATCAGAATTACCTCAGTTTAGGTTTTATTACATTCATAATTTAAAAGGAGAAGCAAGTTGTTCCAAAGATACTACAATTTGCCAATATTAAATTAAGTCCCCCCAAAATCACTATCCTTTAATACACTTACACTGACAAAATTAGTTTATCCTTTTTCAGAAGAACCAATTTAACTTTGAAAAGACTCCACTTCAATTTTAAAACTATGTTTATCCAAGTAAATTTACTCTAGTTTCAACAGTGTTAATGAAATTAAATTCAAAGATATTGAATAAATTGAAAATTAACTCTACACTGATTGCCAACAAAGCATTCATGAAATTATTCCTCAGAGTTTTCATAACAAGTTTACCAGCACTGAGTATCACAATTTAAATCAAGTATGTATTTATTTGCTTTTTTAAAATGTGTAAAAATATTACTATTGATTTGTATTATTAAGTTTTAACAACCAACAAGGTGTTATAAAAACACTTTTCCTTTCCTTGTAGCTTCAAATTTAGTTCACTTATATGCAGTGTGATATTGATGAGAAAATGTAACAAAATGTAACTAACAATGAAGGTAGGTGTGTATGTGCCTGATTACTTGTCAAGCATTCCTTTCTCAAGAAAATCTTGGAATTAGCAGTATAATAAATCTTGGTAAAACACTTCACATTTTATACATGAAGTACTGTCAAACAGCACAAGATCCTTTAATTCATTGTCTTCTGTGGTTTTTGTTAGCTCCATATACTGACAATGATTAAAATCATTTACACATAAATGTATGAATTTAAAAAGTGAATCCATGACAGTATTTGAAAAAACTGACTGCAAATAAATTTAGTCTGTTTCAGGAAGTGGAATTAATAAATTAACATGGAAACATTAGTCTAACACTTTAAAATTTCCATAAATATGGATTTGATCTTTCATAGTTTAAAGACCATCTTCTATTAAGAAACTAACCATGAAAACAATTTTTAAAAAATATACATAGTTCATTTATTTGGGACATGAATTGATTTTTTAGAAATTGGGAACACTTCTGAAATTTGTGGAAAAGTTGTCAATTGGCTGGTATCTCATTGTCATATGACTCATGTAAAGCCAAAGAAAGCTATCTGCAATTTTTCAAAATTTGACTCAAATGATCTTTGCTGTTAGAAAAGTCATGGATAAATGTTTGATCTTTTAGGATTTTTTCATAATTTTCAAACAAAATTTCAACACTTGAAAAAAAGTGTATAGTACAATTTCTCCAACCGTTATGATTTGGATCATCAATGTCCCCCAAAAGCTCATGCATTGAAAGCTTGGTCCCCAGTTGATAGTGGACTAGAAGGTAATAGAAACCTTAGAAGTGGGCCTTATTTGGAGGAAGTGGGTACTGGGGTCGTGCCCCTGAAAAATATATGAGGACTTGGTCAGCTAGTCTCTGCTTCTCTGCTGTCATGAGTTTAGCAGCTCTGTTCTACCACACTCTTTCCACCACCACAATGCTGTGTCTCATCACATTTATTGTATAAGTAAAAATAAAATTTTATCAAATTAGCACTTATCAAATTACTTATGTTTTTAGATTTCTAATTGTATACTAGGAAAAGATGACAACAGAAAATCAATTTTAAGAAAGTACAGTGCTAGGATGGTACATTCACTTACTGCAACAAAAAGCAACTAACTTTATAAAGAGAAAAGGTTTATTTTGCTCACAGTTTTGGGTTTTCAAAGTTGAAGATTGAGCAGGGACCATAGTTTTGGTCTCTGATGAGGGCGGTGGATTGCAGGAGCAATCTTGGCAATAGCATTTGTAGGGGCAAGTGGTCACATCTCAAGCCAAGAGGGAAAAAAGAATGTGTGGAGCTAGAGCTGCTCCTTTTATAAGAATCTTCTCCAAGAACTCAAGAGGCTGCATGGAAACTGCCAAGAGGTTGAAGATGAACTATCCTCCAAGAGCATGCTCTAATGATCCCAGGACTTCTCACCAGACCTTACACCTGAAAGTTCCATCTCCTGCCAACAGTGCCATTCTAGGGATCAAGCCTTTGACATATGTACGTCTGCTGGTTTATTGTCAGTGGAGAGATGGAAAGAGCTTAAGTAATATCATTAAGCTGTTTAATCAACCATCCCTGCTGCCTCCTGAACTCCTCTTATTTGACATAATATTTCTTATTATTTAATCAAGTTGCAATTGGAGTTAGAGTTATTAGTACTTGCAACCAAATGCCTCTGTTTGATAAAACTCCTTCACGTTGAGACCAGAACCTCAAACATGGCAGAAGTTAGTTTGGTTTTGTTTGTTTGTTTGCTTGTTTGTTAAATCAGACAAATTTTCCATGCATTTATAGTACTTCTCTAATCATATCTCAGATTTGCCTGAATAGCCCAAAGTTGACTGATATAGCTAGATAGAACCTATCTTTTCAGTAGAAGATAAGGGACAACCACAAAACAAATGCAGGACTTTCCAAAGACATGTAACATTCACTTGCTTTGGTCTTTCCCTAACTAGAGGACAGTGTCACAAAACTCACTATGACATTTGTTTTAGCAATTTCAGCATTCTACACAGCTTCATAGGTGGTATTTTTCCACTAATGTCTACAATAAGTGGTTCCATTTGGAAACTGGAACAAAATTTTATTGTCCACAAAAGACAAACATTTGGTAAAGAATCTTCGTTTCAAGCACCTAAAAGGATGTCTATAAACAATAAAAAATAAAAGATTTTAAACAATTGAAAACATTTTTTCTAAAAACTAAAACATATTGAAAACCTGGTACTGAGTCAAGTTCCCAACAGAAGAACAGCTGTAATCACAAAATAATTGCAAAGAAAGAGAAAAACATGTAAACAAAATGCCCACTTTAATATCAACCAATCAGTTTCTTTAAGAACTATATTTCAAACTACCATCTTCATGAAACAATAAGAGAAAAATGTCCACAAAGTAGGCAAATCTAAGCCAGCAAAATACTACAGGAATCAATACCCTGGTTTTTTTTTTTAAATCTTCAAATTACATATTTTCTAAGACTGTCAAACAGTAAAAATAGTTTATAAAGTTATTCAATACATTCATTGACTATGAAATAAGCATTTATTTAATTGCATTTATGCTCTAAATATACTGTGCAAAGACCTGGTGAATAAAGTAGTAAGACAATAATAAGACAAGTGTTCTCTCTTCAAAAGTGTACAATGCAGGAATCCATCTCATTACAGTTTAGATCTTCACTATCCCCCAAAATTTTCATGTGTGTGGAAAGTGACTGGATCATGAAGGCATGGGAATCATCAGTAGAGTTCCACTGAGTTGAGTAGCTGACTGTGTTGTTAGGAGGGGAGTAACTTTGGTCACAACCTGGAAGGGGAAAGCTTCCTCCTTGGCCTCTCCCTTCTCTCTACTTCTTTGCTGGCATGGGTTGGGCACCTTTTCCTACACAATGCCCCTCTGCCATCCTGTTCCTGCTTTGGAACCAACTGACCATGGACTGAAACCATCAGCCAAGATAAGCATTTCCTCCTCTAACTTGTGGGTGATGGGTATTGAGTCCCATTGACAAGGAAAGTGGCTAAGACACCATCCTCCCATTTCCCTCCTTCTCCAACAGCCCTATCTCAGAAATGTCACCACATTTCATGCATATGGCTCAGGCCAAACACTCCAGAGTCATTCTTGATTCTTCTCTTTCAACATACAATCCATCAACCTCCAACATAGCAACTGGAAGCCAATCACTTCTCACCAAGACCTTGCTAGCCTCCCTGGCTTACTGCTATCTTTGAGCAATTCAAACTCATTGCTGGCTCTGCTACACTCCAGTTTCTTATCCCTGGGTCATCTTTATGTGACTGCTACTATCTGTTTGGGTCTCATCACAACCTGACAGGCCAGCTAAAGTAGAAACACAATATTTTCCTACAGTTCTTTTCTTTCTTTTTTGAAAGTTCATGTCTTCATTGGTACGTGTTTACAGAACATAATGATTACATTCCTCGTGGGGAGCTGGAACAAGTATGCAACAGATCTTAATTCTCTTTTAATCTCCTTTCTCCCTCCCCCCTCCCTGTATCCCCTGCCCCTTCCCTTCTGCAAAAAAAAATTATGTCCTTATTTCTGATTATCTATCTTCTATTTGTTCTCAATTTATACTTTGGATCTCTCATATAAGAGAAACCATGTGACATGTAAGCAAACTTTTTTACTGAAGTGTGAAATGATTAATGAAAGATACAAAAACTTTAAGCATATAGCCCAATGAACTCTCATAAAGTAAACACACCCACATAACTAACACATAGATCAAGAAGAAGTGCACCCAGAAGTCTTCCCACATCCCCACTTCCAATCACTACCCTCACAGTGGGATAACTACAACCTTTATTTACAATTTCATAGATTGGTTTTACCTGCCTTTGAACTTAATATAAACAGAATCATATAACAGCAGTCTTTTGTTACTAGCTTCTTTCACTCTATGCTACATTTTTGAGATTCATTTGTATTGTTAAGCACAGTAGTAATACATCACCACAGAGGCTTTATAATACCCCATTCTATGAATATACCAAACACATCTGTCTATCTACCTGAAGACAGATGTTTGGGTTATTTCCCTAGGAAAGACTTTATGACTAGGCTACTAAGAAAATTCTTATACAACTATTTTAGTAAACATATAAACACATTTCTATTGAATATTTGCCTAACAAAAGTGCTAAGTTATATCATATGCTTATATTCAGCTTTAGTTGACACCAATAAATTGTTTTCCAAACTGACTGTACTACTTTAAAACCTAGCAACAGTGTATGATTCATATAATCCTGTAAACATTTCATTGTCTTTTTTAATTTTAGAAATTCTAGTGAACCTATGAGGGCAGCTTATGAGTTTGATTTGCACTTCCTAGAGGACTCAGGTGAACGTCATGGTTTATCCATACCATTGGGTATCTTCTGTGTAACATGCTGGTTCAGTATTTTACCAATTTTTCTTTTCTTTTAAATCAGGTTTTATAATTTGTTAGTACATTCTGGATACAAATACATCTTCTTTCCAACCTCTGTCTCCTCTCCTCCTAACAATAAGATACTGAAACATGTCAAATGCATTTTTCCCTGACTTAATTCCATCTTAAAAGATTTTTATCACTTAATGAGAAAGGGTATGTACATGATGATATCACAAATAGTCCATAATAACAAAGTCACACAGCATAAGCTAAATCCTGTAAAACAGTAAGTACAATCAAGAATGTAAATGCTATCACAAAGAGAAGAGTATCCTCTGGCTTCCAGCAGAGTGAAGGGAGAAAATGTTCTTTCCCATAGTGCATAATGATGTGCTAATTCCACATCAGTACATTCACTTTTTTTTTTTTTGAGACAAGAAGGAATTAAAAGAAATTTGAATTAGAAATGGGTGGGGTTTTTTTTGCCCACCGTATTTTGGTCAAAAGATTCTCCTACAATGTAAGTGGAAACCCATACTGGGGAGGGGGGAGAGAAAGACTGACTTTATTAGGACAAGACAAATGAGCAAAAAGTGGTGGAAAATATAGGAAATGACAAATGGCTCACAGAGAAAATAAAATTTTTAAAAATAAAACAATAGAAAGCTTAGAATCTTTCAGTATTGTTAGTCACTTTTTCATTCACTTGTTTTTAGAAGGTTTTAAGGTTTGGAGTTTTAGGGGGACTTGGAGATGGGTTTTTTGTTGTTGTTATTGTTATTTGAGGTTTTTTGTTTGGTACTGAGGATTGAAATCAGGACCTTTTCAAAGAGTTTCATCCCCAGCCTTCTTTTACTGTTTTTATTTTCACAGCACTAAGACACTGAGTTGCCCAGGCTGGGCTCAAAGCTGGGATCCTCCTGCCTTAGTCTCCAAGAGAGGTGAGGTTACAATAGTACCCCACCACATGGCTTTCTTCTCCATTCTTTCTTCTTCTTCCACATTATCACCTCTTCATCCTATGTTTCTTAATCCTCTTTCTCTCCACCACAATATGTTCCAAGTCTTCATCATCACAAAGAACATCAGCTTCTTCTCCCCCTTCTTTACTATTCACACAAAGTCAAATTTTGTTCTAACAGACTTGGCCAAAGAACACGTTTGACGAGATCTCCTAATTCACCTGCACTTGTATACTTGTGTCAGAACCACTGGCATACCAGGTGAAAAATGTCTGAGATTTTTCATGCCACCTGGCCCAGACAACAGTACTTTATGTCTGACACGGGCATTTCATCAAGTCTTTCCCAAATTTCCATTTGATTGGAGTCCTTTGAAGATGGCTTACCGCTGGAATTAAGATGAAATTAAAGAGAATTTTATTTTAAAATAAGAATTTTCAACAAAATAAAAATTTATTCTATAATATGACTTAGCATCTTCATTTCTGAAGAGGCAGCATAGAAGCTCTTCATTCTCATCCCCAAGCAGGAAAATCAACTGAACATAGTTAACAAATATTATCCTATACTTTGAGGGTTCAGGAGATCGATTACTTTGTCTTTTAAATGTTTTGTAGTTTGCTATATATTTATTCTACTTTGGAAATTTCTTCACTGGCTTGTTTGTAAAGTCTATTTCAATTCTATGTATTTAAATTCTTCCTATATCTCTTTTTGTTCATTCAGTGAATCCATGGTAGCAAAGTTTTCCTTTGGCTAAGATTTGAAAACGGTCTTTGTTTTCTCATTTGAAGAATGATAAAAGATTCATGTTATGAGAAAAATCCAAGAGCCAATCACACAGAGAGATGTTCATGTTTGAAGAAATGTAGAGAACTATACCTTGATTTTTCTATTGGCATTTTTGCTGAGTACTGAATGGCAGATTACAAGCTATTTTCTTTCAGTGCCTTGAAAATATTCAATTACATATTATCTTTTACCTTTTATTTTAAAAGTCGTCTTTCAATCTTACTTTGCTTTCTTAAAGGTAATGCCTCTTTTTAGGTCTTTTGTTGATTTATCTGTTTGTTTGCTTACCTGTATACTTTTTCCTGGCTGGTTTTTTGGGTTTTTTGGGTACCGGCGATCGAACTCAAGACCTTGCACTTGCAAGGCTCAGTGCCACTGAGCTAAATCCCTGGTCCCTTTTTGGTTTTTTTTGTTTTGTTTTGTTTTGTTTTTTGCAGTACCAGGGATGTAACATTTAGATGATGTCATTTAGAAAATGTGACTTCACACATTTTCCATTCCAGCTGTACTGGTGCCACAATCTGTACTTAAGAGTCTTACTGCGCACCATTAATGAAGTGGATATTTTCATTTTGGTCTGGTTCTTCTCTATTCTCCACTGATTACAATCAATGAGAGGAAGGGGTTATTAATTAGAGACCAGGGATTTAGAGGCCAGGGATTTAGCTCAGTGGTTTCGCCGCCTGCCTCGCAAGTGCAAGAACCTGAGTTCGATCCCCGGTACCAAAAAAAATAAAAATTAAAAATTAAAAAATTAAATTAAATTAATTAGAGACCATCATCAGCATTTAAGTGAAGTGGGGACTAGGAGTTAAGAATGATATTTTTAAAAATAATCTGTGTACATTTTAACTGATATAAAGATTTTTAAAGCCCATCATCTACAGAAAGAGGCCCAGATCACCTGGTATGTGCAATTATTTTGAAATAATAATTTACTATAACTGTAGGAGATTGACAATTTGTACAAAAACACCTGCAAAATCTCATAATCATATATTCTGATAGCTCTATTTTGAGAACATGTTATGTACCCAAAAAATAAAAGTATTTTCTGTTGACAAAAATGAATAAAACTACAATAACTTAACATGCTGCATCTTATAATACGCAGCTATTCAGCAAAATTAATGATTTCTTGCTCTGATAATTCTACTGGCCAGAAAGTTAAAAACCAGTTTTCCTCACTGATTCTCCAGGGAATATATTTAGGAAAATAAACAAATGTACAACACTGTAAGTGTCCTTGTCAGGCTCAGACAGGTTTTTTAAAGAAAAGGCCTATTCTCACAGTACTTTGTATCCCACACTGATATATCTGGAACCCTTACAAGACCAGAAGCACTTTTTAAAATCAAAGTTTAAGCTCTATTTGTTTCACTTTTTTCCTAATTTCCTCATGGTGAGATACTTTTAGCATAAATTATAGATGATATAATAGCAAGACCACATCTGTATCTAAGTAAAAGAGATTTATTTCCTATAAAAATACCACCCAAAATTTGGATATTTCATTCGAATCTTCAGCTTTTATTTTCATTCTCTGGGAACCCACAGATGAGTTCTTAACTGGCCACATGGTAAGAACCTGCTGTCTACAGAGAGATCACCTAGTTTACTGACCCCTGACATAGCATCTGGCTCCACGTGTCAGATCTATTACTGAACACCCAGCTGCATCACTGAAATGTTCAAAGCCCAGGAGACATGGACCAACATGTACAGAAGATGGGGAAGGGGGGCACACAGCTGAGACCATGGGGAACTGAGTAAATGCAAAGTTCAGGAGTGAATGACTCCACTGAAAAAGTCAGGACAACGTCAAGTTTTTAATAACTTACCAGGCCAGTTTCTACACAAAACCTCTCTCAAGGTGAAGGAAAAGGAAGGGAAGACCCATAGCCTACAGACCAGAATTGTCTGAAAACTTCAAACAGACACTGGATTCACCGGTGCCCACTTTAGAACACATAAATAATGACTGACTGTAGGACATGTCAAGGAAAGTGTACAGGCTATGCTGTATTCTTCAGGGGCCAAAACTTAAACATACATGCCCCTGTGTGAAGAGGAAGCATTGAAAATGTGGTTTGAAAAACATAAGAAAATATTATAAAGAATAGATGGCTTGGACAGATTTAATAACAAGTATTGAGAGTTTTAGCAATAGTGCATGAATGGATGTTGGTCTGAAGAGTAGTCTGAGGAAGTAGAGGGTGAAAGGAAATACATCCCAAGCTCTAAACCGCCTGGCAAAAAAGACTTCTAATTAAGGGAAGGACACAACCTAACAAACACAGACAACTGGGCACATTCCACTGAACTGTCAATGGCAGGCATTCATAGTCCAGCACAGATTCCAACTTCATGCTCTACAAATGGCTTATGGCATGAGAAATCCAGAATTCTGCTAATTCACTTTATTTTAAAATAAAAGTAAAAATTACAGGACTGGTGGTATAGTCAGTGGTAATATGGTAGCTTTACATGCCCGAGGCCCTTTTCATGTTCCCCAGTACTATCAAAAAAGAAGAGAGAGAAAGAGAGGGAAGGAAGGAAGGAAGGAAGGAAGGGAAGGAAAAAGAAAAGAAAATGGGGATGAGTAGGAGAGAGGGAGGGAAAAAGACAGAAAAGTAAAGATGACTCTCTTCAGACACCAACTTAAAATCCTTGTGATCAATCCAGAAAAAGAATCCAACACTAAGAACAAATTCTCTGAAACAATGGGCATCAGAAAGTCCCATGCTGTGTCTCAGGAGGGAGGAGGAACTTGCAGCAAACGAGGTCAATGCTCCCACTGTTCCTGAGGCCTCTTTATGCACTATCCCATGCTACCAGGTGCAAACACCTAACAGTAGGCTCAGCCCTGTCTAGTTTCTCCAAGTACTTTGGTATGAAATTTCCACTCAGGGAATCCTAGCCTTGTCCACCAGAACCAACAGCAGCACAAGCAAAGTGTGTGCATAAATTGAGAAAGAGCTCGGTCGGCCACGTGCTCCCTCACTGGACATCATTTTCCAGTTGTTCTCACCAGTACCTGGCTCAGGTTCTCTAACCACAACACAGGAAAGTCTGGGTTTGAGAAGGACTGCCCATTTGTGAGCTGCATGGCAGTTACCAATGTGACTCTAGGCCGTATTAGAAATGTCTTAAATAACCAATCTCAATTTATCCACCAGAGGAGAGAAGGCTCTTTACTGCCATTTGAGAAGATGCAAAGGGTTCATGAGAGGAACCAATAATAGGAATGGTTATCCTCCCTTCTCTATGCTCCTTCTGAATCCTGGCACCTCCAAAGCTAAAATAATAAAAAGGGATAGTTGTAGTTGTCAAGGTTGAGAAGCAGCTCACTCATTATGATGGTTAATCTTGATGTCAGCTTGACTGCCTTGAGAAATACCTAGGAAATTAGTAAAGTACACTTCTGGGTGTGTTTGGGAGGGGTTTCCAGAAACAAAGGGAATATAGAACTGCAAACCAAGGGGAGAGATGTGCCCTGGGGCAACACCAGCCACTCATGGGGGGGGGGGGGCTCTCAATGGCTCAAAAGCAGAAGGAAGAAGTCCACTAGCACAGCTCTCTGGCTCTCTGCTCTGTTTCTCCTGCTTCCCAACTGCCATGAGGTGACCAGCTTTGCCCCACCACACCCTTCTGCCATGATGTTCTGCTTTACCTGAGAAAAACAATTTACAGGATGAAAGATTTCTTTTTCTCTGGTATTTGTCACAGCAACACAAAGCTGACTGATACACTCATTTAACATAATAATGGACAAGATTAAAACTACCAGGTAGAAAATCTCTGCACTCCAAAAGCTGTTGACTATATTTCAAATATAGTCCCCTCCAAGGAGACAAACACTGAGAAAGTGTCTTTTTCTTCCCCTGCCAGCAGCACCACTGCACAGAGTAGAGAATGGTTGACAAACCAAAAATGCAGAAGAATAAGAGGAAGATGAACTATAGAAGCAGAGAAGGGAAGGGTAATGTACAGGCGCTAAGACGTTAAATGAAGCAAGGTCATAGGAGAAAGGAGCAGGCATAAAGGGGATAGAAACATTTACCCTTTTATACGTTCTGAATTGTATGACAAGTACAAATATTACTTATTTAAAGCTCTAACATGAAGTACAAAGTGAAGTAAAATAGAGATTGTAGTCATTACATGAATTTAACATTAGCTGAGCATAAGTGTAAAATATCAGTAGCTCTTTGGGTGGCAGAGTGAGAGGACTGGGGATATAGTGTATAAAAAATAGTAAAGACATCAAAGAACCACAGGACCAGATAATGCAAAGCTACATGATATGCTGCTGAGTTCCCACCACATATCAACATAAAAAGCAGCCTTAAATTGCCTATCTACAAGTTCTTTCAAAATAAAAATTATAAACATTATCTGTTTAACAATGCCTCCTAACCAGCTGTGCAAAACATTAACCTGACCATCACAGTAAAAACTTCAGATGATAACAACAAAAATATCAAAAGCTATTAACAACCTATTAAATATCGCTGTTTTTATTACTTTTTAGTGATCTGGGTTATTTTTGTTACATAAATGCTTGATTTCTGAAAACCTTCATGGCAAAAGAATTAGCTGCTAAGAAAATTAAGACCTTATATAAAAGCCATTAAAATATTGTTAGGTTCATAAAAATAAACAATTACAACCATATACTAAGTTAAGGCAGTATCAATAACATTTCTCCCTTAAATTACAGTAAGGACTACATTATTAACTTCTGTTTCCATCACTTTTCCTGTGGAAACCTTTGAAAATCCTTTCTTGGGTGCCTTCAGTCCTTATCCCCAGCTATTTCAGTAATATCAGTGATGCTTATAAATGTAGTTTTGCTTACAGAAAATACACTATAATTTTATGGGTCAACTTGACTAAGCTATAGTACTCAGTTATAAGAAAACACTAATCTAAGTGCTGTATAGATATTTGGTATTGTTAACATCCACAATACAGATCCCTACATAAGAGAAACCTTGGCCTGCAAATACAGCACTGCCCACAGTGTCATTATTTCCTTAAATACATTTTTTAAAGGCAAGACATAGTTTAATGTGGGATGCTTGCTCCAATATAGAACTCACAACTGTTTCTATATAATTGAAACTGACATGAGGAGATAAAAATTAAAGGAAAAATATGATTTCACTTTCAGAAATCTAGTTCTAAACCCAGCACATGATTTTGAAATACAAATATCCTATAAACGCAAAACTTTTTTTTTTTTTGGTAGCGGGGATCGAACTCGGGACCTTGTGCTTGCAAGTCAGGCACCAGAACCACTGAGCTAAATCCCCAGCCCCGCAAAACTTTTTGCAATGACGAATTAATTATAAATTTCAGAGTTGGAAAAGAATTTTCTAGTAACATATTTTAGTGGTCTAATGTTTTTAGAATGCTATACCTCAAATTTAAGATTTGGTGATACTAAAATACTCAGCTGGAATCAGTATCAATTCACATAGCCTTATAATTTGTATTAAAGAGTATAAAGAGGAACATATTTTTAATACTTAAAATAACAGCCCCAACCTCACCTCCCACATCAGCCTGTAGTCCATATTTTCATCCAAGTCTTCAGGCATCCTCTTCTCTCCAGCAAAAGGTCCAAACTTTTCACCCTGAGTAGCAACGATGACATTGAAAAAGATTAGTACAATCATCAAGATATTAAAATACACTATTTTTATCTTCTGGAAGTTATTTCTTCTAAATCTTCATGACTAATGATAGAGATAATTTTTAATCTTTAATTATACATCACAAAATATTGGCAAATTTAAAAAGCCAACTCAATGTGTTTTTAGGATCAAAACGTGAATCCACAACACAGGAGCCAATATAAAAGGGTTAAAATGCTTAACTTTCAAATTCTGAAAGGGCACTGAACATTGTACTTCATAGGCTGCAATCCTCTTCATAGCTTCGGGCAAATGGTCTTAAAATGAAACACACTAGGTTTTGCCTGAGTTGAGAGACAAGCCCACCATGCAGAAAATCACCTGGTTTCTATAAAAATCATAAATTCATCCCTATTATGCACAAGAAAGAAGAAGGCTTGCCATTTTCAAAGGAAAACTGTTCATAAATAAAATTCGAATTCGCCTGCCCATCTTTTACACAGCCAGGTGGTATACTTTACCAGAGTTTCTCAAAGCGAGTGTTTTAAAGTCCACTGCACAACAAACCACCAAGGCTGCTTGTTTCAAGTTCAGAAGGCTGGGCTTTGTTAAAATCACAATCTGGATGTGGGATATGGGAAGCTGCATTTCAACAAGTCCTCTGGTGAGAGCTAGCCCCTGAAAGTGTAAACTGTGAGGGGTTGGTCTGCCTTGTAGGGACTTGTGAGGCCACATTCAGTGGGCAAATGACACTTTTTTCCTCTCTAAGGGGACCAAAGGAGAGGCTGCAGATACAGAGGGGACTGGTGGTATGTCCGGCCAGACACTACTACACAGAAATGCACGCAGAGAGAGAGGAGGCAGAATTACTTGGATTGGTGTAAGCTTCCTCCAAAGCTGCCTGCGACTATTTTCCTGGAGAATCCTTCCCTTTGAGTCGAGGTGGAAGAAGAAGAAAAAAAAAGTCTCCAGGGGAACTTTTGATGAACATTTTTTGGGGGGAAGGAACCATCAATGAAATGTTTCAAGGAATACATATTATTTAATGAACAACAGAAAACCCAACTTCTGGAAATAGTAAACTTTTAAGACTTAAAAGCAAGACAAACAGAGAGCCTAGACCCCTCATCCTCCAGATGACAAAAGAAGGTCCTGAGGAAGCCACAAACAATGGCAGAGCTGGGAAGACCACTTCTTTAAGTTAACCCTAGGACCAGAAAGTACCTACAGAGACTTTTCCAATCCAGACTGTAATTCTAAGTAACTCAAACACAGGCACACAAAGAAACACATTGGTTTATTTACAGCTACATAGAGATATTAATACAAAGCCCAGAAAGCAAATTTAGGAGAAGCCGGATGCTCGCTCTACCCCTCCATCTTCCCATGCCTCAATATCCACTTGATACTAAAATG
Source organism: Heterocephalus glaber (assembly GCF_000247695.1). The sequence goes on from NW_004624777.1 coordinate 871,147, forward strand.
GGCTCAGACAGGAACAACAGCCCCAAAGATGCTTTCTTTAAAAAGTACTCATTTCACTTTTTTTCATTTAAAAACTTTTTATAGGGAAATTAAATATATATTTAGAAAAGAGGAAAAAAAGTAATCATTTCACACCTCAAGATGAGACCTAACTGGTATTTAATGGCAGATAAGTAAAGCTGAATAAGAAATAAAAAAACAAGGACAGGGAATTAATGCTACTGAACTACCATGTGCCATACTCCAGGTGATCCCTTATGGAAAGGTTCTAACGTTACAACTAAGAAAGCTGAAGCACACAGCGACATCCTGTCTCAAAAACAGAACAAAGGAAAAAGAAAACTGAAGCTAAAAATGTTAAATAACTTGCTTAAGAATTCAGTCAGCTAACAAAGATCAGAGACAGGGTCAGGTACTAGGGTTTTGTTGTGAGTGGAGAGCTTAGGCACTGTCTACACCATGCCACGGTGTAAAACCCAACAAATACGGCACAGCCTACTGTCAAGGAGGACGATGCCATGCTTCTCAGTTGTCCTCTGACTGTGTTCAGCAAGTACCCAGGCTGCACTCTGTTCAAAGTAGACACTCAGTACACTGACTGTTGAACTGAAGAAATAGTGAACTGAATTCAAAGCCAATCTGGAAAAGTGACCAAAAACTAAGGTGTGGGTTTTTTTGTAATTAATTTGAGGTTTTGATATTAACAGATGTGGCTCCACTTTCATTCCACTATATGGTGTATGCTGTCTTCATCAACCATTACAGAAGGTAAGGCACAGACATTCTCTACTGCAACCAATTTACTCAAACCAATCTGTTGGTTTCTCTTTGCAGTACAAATGTGGAGGAAAACATTAAATTCTTCAGTTCAGCAACATTCACAGGACTAAGGGGAAAAGAATAAAAACCCAGTAAATGGAACAGCATCAAGAAAAGGCCTGACTGGATGCAGGCCTGGTGAGATGCTATAGTTTGAATCATAGCCCCACAGGCATCACAGCAAATGTTTGGAAAAGGCACATTTTGGGGGTGTAACGCCCATGTTTATTTTTTAGAAGTATTTCTATTAATGAACTATTAATTTTAATTTTATGAGTTTTATTATATTAAACAATGTGTACTTAACAGGAAAATAAAATATCAATAAAGTAAAATACTAAATTTTTAATATGTAATCAGTGTGTAGAAAAGCATCAACCGTTGCAACATCAAGTGTTTACCTGCTTACAAGATCTAAAAAGTAACAGGGGAAATAAATTCCTATGTGAACTACAATGAAAAAAACAAAACTATACTGCAGAAATAATATTTGCTTCAATTATCACACCTAAGGCAGTCTTCACACATGACAACAGCATGGTTCATACACAAGTCTGCTTACACTGACAGCACATGTGCTTAGCTTTCCTTTCCTATTTGGCAGGCCATATTTGTCACCTCTCTTATCTTCCTCTTTTGTCAGGAGCTTCCTATATTAGACAAGGTCTGCCTATCAGGAAAGTGAAATATCAATAAAATAAAATATCAAATATATATTGAATATTTAGAATAAACAACATTTCCTATAGAACTGTTTACTTACTATATCTAAAAATAACAGCAGAAATAAATTCCCATATGAACTACAATGAAAATACAAATAAAACTCTACCACAAAAAATAATCTTTACTTCAATTATCACACCTAAAGCAGTTTTCACACCTGAGAAAAAGCATGTTCCATATACAAGTCTCGCTTACACTGTAGCACATGTGTTTTGTTCTCCTGTTCCCTTCTTTGGTAGGACACACTTGACATCTTGCCAGTCTTCCTGTTTTCTTAGGAGGTCCTTGTGATGTTTCACCTGTCTGTTCACTGGTCTGCTCCAGAATTCTTTTGAGTTCTTTGGGGAAATACATACTGTTCTTCCTCTGTTGTAACTGATCATTTGTCCATTCAAGTCCCTATCCTTTAAGACATTTCTCCATAATATTTTTTGCTTCCTATTTTCTTTGTAAACTATGAAACTACGTACACCTAACATGTTTAGGATCTAGTAAAACACAACCATCGGCCAACATTTTGTGTTTCAAGTGACATCATAGTTGCTGCACAACTCATCAACAACATCTACTCCACCTTTTATTTTGTTGTAAAATACGACCATTTCTGGCTTCATTTGTGTTGATGATTCACTATCGATCTTTTTTTGTTAGTTTGTTTGAGACAGGGTCTCACTATGCAGTCCAGACTAGCCTTGAACTCACTATATAGCACAGAACTTACAGGATCCTGCTGCTTCAGCCTCCTGAGTGCTGGGATTACAGGTGTGCATCACCACACCTGGCCTCAGTATCCATCTTATCATTGTGGTATAATGTTGACACTATCAATATTACTTTGTTTTTCTTTGCTATACAGTAGGCCAATGTTATGTTTTTCTGAAATTCAAAGATTGTATTATACATTTCTCTATTGTGAACATGCAACATTTTTTCAGGAATTTTTACTTTGTTCTTACAAATAGTTCCTGTGCTGATCAACTGGTGTTCTTTCAGCAAATGTAATATCAATGGATAACTAGTGAACCAATTGTTCAATGTGACATTTGGATTACTTTTATGCAACAAGTCTGTTCACAAAGTCATACAGTTTATTACTGCAGGAAGAAAGAGCTGGTAGTTGAGTTACAGGATAAACTTCTAAATTAAAGGTGTAAAATATCTTCACATTTACCTAAGCATATATTTTTATGGAAGATTTACCTTGCAAATATTGTGGAAACCCTCAACAACCACAAAATGACACAAGTTGTTCATCAATTGTCATGTATTTGGACAGTATATAACTTGCTTGAGTGTTCAAAACAAAGCTTTCAACAAATGAATGAATAGAAGTGAAACCGTCAGATTTTTTTTTTCTTGGTGAGTCTTATTGTCAAAAAGTAAGCAATTCCGAAGGAAACCAAATCTCTTGAGTGTCATTATTCTTCTAAAAAATCTCGACATCCCATCTGTCACTTCTCCATAAATCCTTTAGATTTTGATGATTAGAATCATAAAATTCTGATATGAAGGCTTTTATTTAGATAGTGAGGTGTCATGATAGATATATTTTTGAATATGACTAGTGATGTATATGGAATGTTTTCTTGTATTTCATTATTAGTGTATTTCAAAATATCTTGTAGCATATCGTCCATTACAAACAATTTCCAACACTGAAATGCAGTGTTAGCATTCCATCCAATAGGTTTCACCAATGGTAAGAACCTAATAACATTTTCTGACCTCATTTTAACACTGACTGGCACATTTAGGTATACATGATCATTTTGTAGCAATTTTACTAGTAATTTACATTACTGTTTTCTTCCTCATCTGAATCAAGGTCTTCATTCTGTACTTCTCTGTCACATTTCTGTCCTATCTGTCACATCTTGCTATCTTTTTTGGCTTATATGATCCAAGTCATTATCCATAGCCAAGTCACCTGATGACTCATTTTCAAACTCCTTAGAAGATCATAACTTAAGTCCAGCTTCAGCAGCTTAGTGAGACCTTATCTCAAAATAAAAAATAAAAAGGACAGAGATTGTAGCCCAATAGTGGAGTACCCCTGGATTCAAGCCCCAGTCAGCCTACCCCCCAGAAGGAAAAAATATATTTTAATTTTTTTCCTGTGTGTATATATGAATGTGCTAGATTGAGATGCAAAATCTAATTCTTACTAATAGATAAGAAAAATTAATTGAAAGCCAGTATTTATTACAATTTGATAGTTTGAGTTTATGATAGTGATTGTCCATTAATAACTGTGAAACTTTAAAGTTAGATTCTTATTTTGAATTTTCAAAGCTTTGGGTTTTGGGGGGTTTTTTTAGTAACGTTATGTTCAAGTCAGCTTTGTGTTACTATAACACATACCTGAGACTATCAACTTAGAAAACAGAAAATGCTTGATTTGGTTCATAGGGATAGAGGTTTCAGTCCAGACTCACGTGGTCCTTTTGCTTTGGGCCTACGGCAGCATATAACAGCAAGGAGTGCCTAGTCAGGATGACACAGTGAAGAGGGAGGAGCAGGGTCACACTATGCTCCTTGAGGACTTGCTTCCAATGATGTGAAAGCTCTGCCTAGGCCCTACCCTGAACGTTCCACTGTCTCCCTGTAGCAACACTGAGGAGACAATTAAAAACCATGGTTCCTGATACTGGTGAAGATGCCTATACCATACTTCTCTAATGAAAATACGTACTTTAGCATAACAGTAGCCCATTGTGCATTTCAGTAGCTGCGCTGGGGGAATGCAGGAAGCAATCTTTGTGTTCACTCACCCACTTGATAATGATGGAGCTATACATGTGTGTCAAAGTGTAAATGGGTGAGTTTTACGCATGTTATGCACTGTTACATTTTTTGTGTACTTATAATTTTTTTATTTAAATATTTTCTTTAGATTTTTCTTGTAGAATTCGCCTAATTCAGTTCAATTCCCACTGAATATCTATAGCTGTGCGCTGAGTCAGTTACTTTCTCTTTGTTGGAACACAAAACCTAACACCCACAACTCTAAGGAGGAGAGGTTTATTTTGGCTCACAGTTTGTAGAGGTTTCAGTCCCTAGTCTGCTACCTCAAAAGTAAGGCAACATGTGCAGATGAAAACAACGCTGAGATTCCACTTCACCTCAGAAAGAATGGCTGCTATCAAGAAATCAACAAATAACAAATGCTGGCAGGGTTGTGAGGAGAAAGGAACCCTTCTTCATTGTTGGTGGGAGTGCAGACAGGTGCAACCACTGTGGAAATTAATATGGAGATACCTCAAACAACTAGGATTAGAAGTCCCATTTGACCCAGTAATAACCTCTGGTGGGTATCTTCCCAAAAGAATTAAAAGAATCATATCACAGTGGATATATGTGCACCCATGTTTATAGCGGCACAGTTTGTAATATCTAAAACTTGGAAACAGCCCAAATGCCCATCAATGGAGACTAGATACAGAAGATGTGTGTTTGTTTTTTTTTTATAAAATGGAGTACTACTCAGCCATAAAGAACAAGAAACTAGAAACATTTATAGCTAAGTGGATGCACATTGAGACCATACGCTTAAGTGAAATAAATGGGACACAAATGTGTAAATACTGAATAGTTTCTCTGGTGTGAAAAACTACAAGTGTAAATAAGGATCAAAATGTATATTTGAGATTGTGAAATAGGAAGAAAAGGTCTAAAGGAGTAAGGAAAGTGGGAAGGGTAGGGGAAAAGAAAGAAGGGAAAAGAAAAAAATATGAGAAAAGGAACAAAATGGAAACAAAGTCTTTGTAAATAGGGAAGGGTGTACGGGGTGAAGGGAGGGCAGGGGAATGGGGAAAAAATAAGAACCAAGATACATCATGTAAAGGTACAAGATCCCAATGATGAATGTAACTGTATATACCTAAAATGTACCAATAAACTTAATGGGGAAAAAAGAAGTAGGGTATCATGGCAGAGGAGCATCACTGAGGAGATAGCAGAGGGAAGCAGAGAGGAATCAAGGGAGGAGGAGTGGGAAGAGACAGCCCCTTCCAGGCCACGCCCCCAGTGACCCACCTCCTCCAACCAGGCCTTACCTCCCAATACCATATGTAGCTATCAACTCATCAGTGGACTAATCCGCTGGTAAGCATCACAGCCCCATTTGAGCGAGCGTATACCAGATATGAACCATAACAGGCTGCAATACAGTTTGAAAAACAATGACTTAAAAACACAGATAGATGAGATAAACCTGTTAAGCATATTTAGTTCTGTGGCTCTGATGAGATTTTATTCAAAGTAATTTGACCAAATGAGTAAATGAGTTTCTTTGGCTACAACATTACAAAAATGTAAACAGATAGCTCTCAGTTATACATAGTGAGAAACAATGAAGATATTGAAAACATTAAACTGAAAATTTACACTTGGTTTTAGGTGAAGATTTTATACTTATTAGGCCCACTCTCTGAAGCTCTCTTCTAGGGATTCCAGCACCAGCCCTCTCTAGCTCTTTGTTCCCTAATGTTTCTATTATACACACAGTACTTTCTTAAAATTGTAATTATAATTTCATTTTAATTACTGACCATTTGCTCTGGAGATTCTAACTTAAGTATAATCCTCTTGTACTGCAGAAGGCTTCAAACTTGCTTGGGTAGAACAGTTACAAAAAGAAAATTTGGGGCACACAGCCCAGCTATATGTAATTATTTTTTCTTTTATTTGAATCATATGTAATTGCCAATATTCAACCATTTTCAACCTACAAAATGAAAGCTTTCCATATGACTCCTCATAAATTAATTATACATATGTGTGTTAGTATATTAAACACCTCAGGTAAGGTTCACAATTAACAATGGGAAGGAAATTCATATCTTCAAACAATCTCGAAAGCTTCAAAAATTCTGCCTGACTTTCTTACATCATTGGTTTATGTTTTTAAATAACACTGCTGAAGATCTCATTCTAGCAAAAGGAAAACTGTCAGCTCTAGAGTTTTCTTGCTGATCACTTTCGTCTGCATTACTGGTATCACCTTCAGTCTGACATTCCTTTGCGAGAACCTTCCTAAAATTCTTTGCTTCTATCCATGGGTGACCATCTCAAATGCTTACAAGTTGAGCAGGAAGGCAACATAACACCAGACACCCAACAGTAAATATGTGCCATGCTGGGGAGTGACCAGGAGGTGTGTGGAAAGGCCACGGCCACCTAAAAGCTTTTCCATTCCAACTGCTGTATCACAGCACCATGCTGCTATATCACAATGTGGACACAACACTGCGTTATAACTGCAATACTTTTTAGGGAAGTGAAATTGAAATTTGTACCTGAAATCATTACTTTTTTATTTTGGCAAAAGAGTCCAAAGTTTTCATGACTCTGTGCAAGTCAAGTAAAGTGTGACCTCACTTTAAATCAAGCCTGTACACAAGAAACTTAAGAGGCCAACTCTCCCCTCAGGCTGACCTGATGCCCAGTCTGCAAGGGTGTTTCTTTGTTCTTAAACTGTTTCTGAACTAAGCAGACAATTAATTTAATTTGCCATGCACTGGACTACACAGTAACTTTTAATAAGCAAACAATGTATGAGTGCAAAAATATGATCTATTTTTACTCACTTTGCTTCACATTATTAGGAAGAAACTGCAGGGCCAGGGATTTAGCTCAGTGGTTCTGTCGCCTGCCTCGCAAGTGCAAGGTCCCGAGTTCGATCCCTGGCACCAAAAAAAAAAAAGAAAGAAAGAAAGAAATTGCAAGCAGGATTTCCTGCAGATCTCTCTGTTGAAGTTGTGGGTAAAGTCCTAGGTCAGGCTTCAGGAGATGTGGATCCTAGCCCTTAAGCTACTCTTAATTAGCAGTGATTCATTATGATGTCATAAACTTTTTGTTCATCCATTAAACAGAGATTTGGATGAGGCAATTCTAAGATTCCTTCCAGCTCTTCAAATCCATTAGAAAGAATTTCATAGGCCAAATATAGAGTAATCTGGTAATCAAAGAACAAGAATATAATTGATTGAAACACATTAGCAAATTCATAAGCTAATTCAAGTTCATAATTGTCGGAAAGAGAAAGAAAAAAGATTTTTAAAATCTTGGTAATATAATTGATTTGGCAAAGATTGTCAATGCATACTAAAACTATTAGGTAAATACTAAAATATTGTCAATGAATACTAAACTGTTAGGTAAAAGGTTGGCATTCATTAGGTAAAAGACATCCATGCAGTTTCAGCTCAGAGATCACGTGTTAAGAGAATGCAAAAGGAAAACAGTATCTTTACAATACAAAAATGATCTTAACCCCAAAGCTGGCATCACTAACAGCAGTAAAGTCAGACATTATATATGCCCCTTCCTGTGATTCAGTACAAAGTAAGCCAGCATCACTCCATGATGTATTCTTGCCAAAACATATTTACAAAACATGCAGATTACAGAAAACAGAGAAGTTACATAAAAAGCCCCAGGACAGAGCAATCAGCAAACCCAGATGTGAAATACTCTACAAACAAGTGGACTGATCTTTAAAAAGTCACTGTTATTAAAAAAGGGGAAGAGAGTGAGGGAGACTGCCAAAGGAGTTTTAATAGACATAACTAAATGTAATATGTGATCCTTGATTAGATCCTGTTTCAAAACTAAGTAGCTATAAAAACATTTTGGAAGCAAATGGAGTACCTTGAATATGGCTGGTATTATAAGATATTAGGAAAGTCCTGCTTTTTGCTGATGTTAAAATCTGATTGTTATGTGTACAATGTCTTTATGCTGAAATATTAAGAGGTGAATTGTCATAATGTCTCTATTTTACTTTGAAATGGTTCAGCAAATTCTATACACGTACAAATAGATAAATATTAAAGTGAGCTAGTCTAAAGTTGAATCACTTATATTTGAAATATTGATGATTTTTCAGAGTCAAGAGCCTCCACTTAGACCATAATTATCTTTCACTGTTAAAACAACTGGAGTAAGGCTGAGAAACCAGAGGACAGCAGATGAGCCTGGGCTGAGGACTTGAAACCAGGAATCAGGAAAAGAACCTGAAAGAGACGAGGGACAGTCTACAACTCACAATCTTACCCACCCTTGATGCCCAAGAAAACACAGGCAGATCACAGCTGGCTGGTAGGAACAGACAGCCCATCTGCCAGGACAGGCCTACGGGACAGCGTCCCCTTTGCCCTCTACCACAGACAGGAATCTCCAGTAACCAGCTTGAGCTTCCATGAACCAGCCAGAAGCAGACTACACAGAAGGAGCCACCCGCCAGACATATGGTGATCAGCAGAACAGTGAGACCCAACTCAGAAAGAGAACAGACAGAATACTCCCAGTAAGCCACATACCTGGATTTTCCGAGGAATTTAAAGAGCTTAAAATACAGCACACAGGCATACACACACACAGTTTAAAAATATGACTTTCCAATTAAGTATTTTTAGGGAATGATTTGAATTAGAAAAAAGCAAAAAATCAAATTCAAAAAATTCCTAAATGGAAAAATACAGAGATATAAAAATAAGACATCTGGATATCAAGGCTATCTCAGTACAGAAAAAAGTATGGCTCCAGAGGATTGAAAATTAGGTTGAGAGACAATTGGAGAGGACATTTTCTGAAGCTGAACATAAATCTGCTTCCATAGACTAAATGCCCTCACTCATTTCAAGCTAAGTGACAACAGAGTCTAGACATATTCTACTAAGATTCCTGAACTCTAAAGAGAGAGATCTTAGAAAACCCTAAGCAGAAGTAAGAGGCTCCCTGTAAGATATAAAGAATCAGACTGACATCAAACCTCACAGCTCTGGAACCTGTAAAATGTTGGGCAAACATCCTGTGACATCCCCCCCAAAAAATCTATCGTTTATACTCAGTGGAAAGACAGCTACTTGATACTATGCACAGATTCAGAGGTAATAGTCATATGACTTAATGAGAAAAGATCTGCAGAAAGTCTATTAACAAAGGAAGCAGAAGAAAATATAGAAAATAAAAATTGGATAGCTAGTATATATTCACCGACAATTAACGTTTAACAATAAACTGGATATATGCCATACATATAAGCTAAATAGCAATTCTAAAAGCAACAGGGACATATATTTAAGTAAGACACCATTTGACAAAAGTTGCAGGGAAAAAAAGGCAATCTCAAAGTTAGGAGAGGCAGAAAGAACGGAGGAGGGAAAAATAGAACATTTTGTGGAAAAAATATTTTGTAGGAGAAATAGCTGTTAACTCTACGCATCAAATAATAAAGTCATATGCATCTGATAGTGGAAAGAGCAAAAAGTAAATCATTTAAAAAAGAAGAGCTGAACTAACAAAATAGCAATAGAAGGGAGGAATGAACACTGGACAAACAGCAAAAATAAGGAAAGCAAAAAATAAATTATAATATAAAGTAATAAGCATAAAGAAAATAGCAGCAAAAAAATTAACTATGTCAGTCATTACATTAAATATGAAGGAGTAAAATTCTCCCACTAAATAAGATTGTAATAGTACATTCTAAAATATAATCTAGGTCCAGGGATTTAGCTCAGTGGTACCACACCTGCCTCACAAGCAAAAGGTTCTGAGTTTGACCCCTGGTACCAAAAATAGTAAATAAAATAATACAAAAAATAAAATCTAGCCATATATGATTAGAAAAAGATAATGCAACTGCAAGGACCAGGGCCAAAGGGAGAGGAGGGTTCTTTTCCAGGGACTTCCCCAAGGAAGCTAGGGAATAGTCTCCCTTGGGTGGTGCTGGCATACAGGAGGGGACAGCAGCTGTTGCAAAAAACAGCAAACATCTTCTGCCTGACCCTTAGAAAGCCTTTAGCCACCGCAACAAAAGCGGCAAACATGTCACCTCAAGGACACAGGGCAAGACCGACTGCTGATGGGAGAAGTATGAGAAACAGTACAGGCCCAGGACCTAGACCAGTGGTGGCAAACCTATGGCATGCATGTCGCAGTGAACCTTCTCTGTTGGCAGGTAAGCCAAGTCACCCCAGCAGCCGAACATCAGATAATAGCTGTTTTTTCTAAACGAAAACCTCAGTATTCAAGTTTAATTGCAGTATTGGCACTTTGGGATAAGTGGGTTTGTCGTTTGGGCACTCTGTCTCTAAAAGATTCGCCATCACTAACCTAGACCAAAACCATCAAAGGACTCCTGCCACTGAGGAAGGCACAAGAAAAGCTCTCTCACAAAAGATCAACCACTGACAAAGGCACAACCACTTCCACAAGGGAAGAGGAGTCAGAATGCTGAGAAGACCCAATGCCCAAACTATAAGATGCTGATGTCTGCTGCTAGGGAAGGACAGGAGCACCAAGGGAGGACTGGCCGAAGCTGAGAAACTTCACTGTCAGCAGACCTGTAATAAAAGCTTTTAAAAATTCTTCAGCATAAGGAAGAGGCTAACAGAAAAAAACTTCATGCAAAACAAAGAAATAAAGAGCTCCAAAAATGGTAAAAGACAATTTGTCTTCTTTTTTATTGCTCTAAAAGATAACTGATGACCTAAAGGAAAATAGTAAAAATGCACCGTAAAATTTATACGAAGTAAAATGTATGACAATAATGACATAAGCAAAGAGGAGGAGGAAGTACAAGCATATAATTGTGTATCACTACCTCTGATTCATCTTCGTCTTGTGCAATAGAGATCCCACAAACAGGCCTTAAACTAAAGGTGTGCTGATCTACCCTATCTGTGCCCCTCAAACCACACACCCACATTCTTCCTCATCTCTGACTGACCATCCATTCCATTCAGATCCTCAGGTTGATACCCTTGGAATGGCTCTTGATCCTTTACTTTCACACTCTGTATCCAAGATCATCAGAATATTCTGTTACCTCTGCTTTCAAAATACACTTCCAATGTTGCCACCATTTATTTAAGTGACAACATCCCACATGGACTGCTAGAGTAGAATCCTAGTCAGCCTCCCAGTGCACACATTGGCCCTTCAGTAGACTATTCTCAGTACAGCAGACAGAGTAATCCTTGATAAACTTATGCCACTCCTCTCCTCAAAACCTGAAGTAACAACCCATTTCACTCAAAATGGCCTACAAGGCACCAAGAAATGTGGCTCTTCTTCTCTCCACTCTCTGACCTCCAACATTCAAGAGTACCTGGTGCCCACGCCACACTGCCTCCTTCTTCCTGGAACACAACAGTAAATGTTCATCTCTGACCTTCCCATCAGCTGCTCTCTTTGCTAGATGATCTTCCCCTAGAGAAATGTTTGGTTAATGTCTCATGATCCTTCAAATCATTGCCCAAATCTGACTTGCTTAATGAGGATTTACTGGGCTACCTAATTTATAATGTCCCTATACTGGTCAGCCTTCCGGTTGCTAGGACAAAATACCTGACACCTACAATTTAAAAGAGGAAAGGTTTAACTTGGCTAATGGTTTCTGAGGCTTCACTCCAGGGCAAACTGGCTCCAAGATGGAAACAGCATGGCAGAAGGGCGTGGTGGAACACAGAAGCTCATTTCATTGCAGCTGGGAAGCAGGGCAGGGAAGTAGCACCAGAGAGGAAGGGGCCAGGGATAAGATATAGGAGGTTGCATCAGGCTTCCATGACAACCCAGGCACACCCAGAAATGCACTCTACTAATCCCCTAAACTGGCTCTCAATCCACTCAAGTTGACAATCCATCTTAACTGCCACAACCCCCACATACGTCCCCACACACACTTTCTGTGCGAAGTCAACCATACCCAGCCCTACTTTTTCTTTTCTTCTACACCACTTATTACATTTTAACATAGAATAAAACTTGACTGATAAGGTACCATTTTCTGTCTCCCCTCACCAAAATGCATGCTCCAGAAGACACAGAGTATCTATTTTCTTCACTACTGTATCCAAAAGTGGATCCATTGGCATATACTCTAATGAAGATTTATGGGATGATTTTATAAAATAAGACCTGAATAAATGAAAACTATGCCACATCTGCAGCTCAGAATATAATCAGTTGCTAAAAATAACAGAACCAAAGTAGACAAATTAGAGGGATTTCCACAATACTGAATATTTTGAATGATAAATACTAGTCAATTGAGTCTACTCCTTTTTTGTTTTTGTAAAAATAATTGTTTTGGGTATGCGAGTGTGTTTGTGTCTGCACTTGTGAATGTGTCATTTGCTGATTATGCAGAAAAACATATTTATTGAAAAAGGTACAGGATGAGTATCCCTTATCTAAAATCTCTGGGTCCAGAAGGGTTCTAGATTTGGGATTTTTTCAGATTTTGAAATATTTACATATACATAGCCAGATATGGTCAGCAGGGGACCTAAGTCTAAAGACAAAATTCATTTATGCTTTATATACATATTATACACATAACATGAAGGTAATTTTATACAAAATCGTTAGTGTGCCTATGTTCTAACAGTGACTCATCATATAAGGTCAGGGAAGAAATGTTCCCCTGTGGTATCATATAGACACTCAGAAAGCTTCAAGTTTCAGAGCATTTCAAATTTCAGTCTTAGATATTCAACTTATATATGAAACAGCCTAAGTTCAAGTTCTGATGAATACATTCATTACTGAGAGAACTCTCTTTGACATCAGTTCCCTCATCTATAAACTGAGGACAATAATGGCCCCTTTGCAGGCTGTTGCAGGACTTAAATAAGAACTGAAATAGCATGCAGTGACTGTTGTCTCTGTCACTCACCCTTTTGTCACTCTCTATCAGGACAGTGTCTAACAACTGCAAATGCTGCATAAATATTTGCTGAATTAATTAACTGTACCTACTATCATCACAAAAAAATAAAAGATAAAGTTTTGAGGAAGGCATTCATTTCAGTGGATTAGTTAGGCATTTTTAAAATCTGTATTAGGAGCAGCAAACAAAGCTGCACCAAGTCACCATGGTGAAATGTGGGTGTGTGAACACAGAGTAGAGATAGCATACATGGTGGGCATTATGGGGTTTATTTTTCTTCTGATTATATTTTCAGATAGGTTATCACTGGCCACCAGAAAATGTAAGTAAATATACAATGGCAGAATTTCAAAATGTAAATAAATATACACAGGCAGAATTTTTTAAATCCACTATTTGTTTCTTCAACAAACTCACCTTCTAAACTGATCAACAAACACCTTATTTCACAAAATCTGGTCTTATGCATGGTACTTTTTCCTCCGCCTGCTTTTACTTACTTTTCATTTTAGGGCTTTTTCCATTCCTATACGTTTGTTGTGGTGATGATGGTTGTTTATAAACTGTACAGCTTCAACCTGCTTTTTAAAAAATCTTACCGTGTTTTCACAATCAGCATAAAACATTTATTTCAAGAATTTTTTACTCAGGATTTCACCTCGCCAAACATCTCTGGTACAAATCCTTCAAGTGTGGTTTGAAATACCCGTAGCTGGTATAATGGGAAGAGGAACAGAAACCTGAAAGGCAGATGTTTGCTGCAAGTCTGTGCAAATCTCTGCCCTCAGAGTCCTCATCAGTAAAATGATGATGTGCCAATTACATTGCTACTTTAGTTCTTATAAACATTACTATTTGGAATGCTATCAGTCTTTCTACTCTATTGTTCATGAACATAGTTTCTCTTCCTCCTTCTGAAAAAAGCACTTGCCCAGGTTTTACTGCACGATTGCTAACCTGTAGACCCCTGCCAAAATCAATACTGCAAACAAAGCAGAATATTGATCTATACAGTATATTTGCAACGGGTGCACCTTAAGGAGACCAGTGAATGAGAACAGACTCGCTCCATGTAGTCATTGTGAAATGTTCTAGCTAACCTAGGCAAGAAGGAAGTATACTTTGAGGCCTTTGAAGCCTGAAAACTGCCCACCAAAACCATCAACATCCTACCCTTGGGATCTGTATGTTATCTTACTTTGGAAAAGGCATTCTGTAGGCATGATGGCATTAATCTTGAGATAGGGAGATTATTTTGAGAGTACTCTATCACATGGTTCCTTATCAGAGGGAGGCAAGAGGGTCAGAATTAAAGAAGGCAAAGCAACATCATTTCAAAGGTTGAAATGATGTGGAGCCAAGAGCCAAGGAATGGGGCAGCTGCTAGACAATCACAAGAGGCAGGAGATGGATTTTCCCTTACATCTAGGAAAAAACCAACCATGTCCACTTATTTTAGACTTCTAATTTCCAGAACCATAAGAATCAATCTGGGTTGTTTAGCCCAACCAATAAATTTGCGATGATTAACAGAAGACTAATACCTCAGTGCTGTCATTAACTCCTGCCCTGAGAAGGAGATGCAGACAAGATCCCAGGGTGTTGAAGAAGTTTGAAGTAGGAACATGAATTTTTTCAGGAAAAGGACAAAGCACAGTGGAGACTGCCTTAGGGTTCATGGACTTGGGATAGTATCAGGAACTCCTTAGGCAAAAATGCAGAAGTGAGAAGGAAGAAAGCCAGGAATAGAAATGCATTCACTATGGCTTATGTGTGTTCAGTTAATGACACTGGGACTCTTTAGTCTTTTACTGAAATTAAGACACCAGAAATCTGGTAGAGATAAGCTTTTCATTTCATTTTCAAATCGCTTCCTTTTTGTTTTTGTTCAGCTTCCATTTTGGTCTTTTGTTCTTTTTAAAAATTCCAATCTAACCAAATATGGTGATACACATCTATAATGCCAGCACTCAGGGAAACTGAGGCAAGAGGATCACAAATTAGAGTCCAGCCTGGGCAACTGAGTAACTCAGCAAAACCCTGTCTCTAAATAAAAAATAAAAAGGGGCTGGGGACATACATCAGTGCCAAGGCCCTGGGTTCAAGCCCCAGTACAACCACCAAAACAAATAAAAAAATGTTTCAATCTACCTACCAAACAGCTGTGCTATGCTAAAGATAAGCAAGTTAAAGCACTTCTGGATAGGCAAATAACTCTCTTGCTCTGAAGATCAGGTAAGGCATTAGCACATTAATGAGGAATGGACTGAAAAGGAGAGAAAAATATAAACAGTCAACATAAGGAAAACTGCCAAAATTCTGACAGAAGTAATAACTGAGCAAGCTTGTTATCTGTAAATTAGAGATAATAATTAACCACTTACAATTATTGTGCAATAAAATGAGACAACATGTGCCAAATGCAAACAGAAACCCAGACTTCAAAATGCTGCCACAGGCTGCACCCTGGAAATGTCTAAGCAACTTCCGCAGTCTAGCACAATGTCTAGGTCTTTGAGAACTATTTCAATTTTATTTTCGACAATTCTACCCATAAGCCATTCAGTTCACTCCAAACTGATTAGCACTCATCTGATCAGACTTGCTGAAATCAAAGTCAGGTCTACCACTTGCTGTCACGCTGGCCAAACTCCCTTTACTTCAATTTCCTTATCTGAAAACGGACATAATAGCACCTACTTCATAGGATTAACGGAAGACAAAATTACAGCCCCCATAAAATTCGCCTTCCATAGAGCCTTCTTTGATTCCTGCATGTTATGACAAACAGTGGTGATAAGCAGTTGTCCCTCTGCTGAACTCTTCAGCTGTCTATCACAGCACTGGTCAGACAGTACAGAAACTACTTCTGTCTCCCTGGCTGACTAAAACTTACTAATTCTGTAATTCTGCTACCTGATGTGGTGTCTGGCAACACCATTCCACATAGGTGATATAAATCTGGGCATTTAGTATGTTTTAAAACCTTTTTTGTCTCTGTTGCATATTTCCTTTCCCAGCAAGGTTGTAAATTCCGCAGTACAGAAAAAGTTAAGTCCCTTTACCAGTATTGTTTAAGGTACTGTCCTGTTTCTATCAGAAATGCTGGCTGCTTTTGAGGTTCTTTCATCAGCATAACCTGATGTGATTGGTACTTTGGTTCATGAACTTGATTCTTTTCACAATTCCAGTCACAAACCGAGTTGGATAAGAATGCAATCAAATTCAATGGTTAGACAAGGGTGGAGAGAGAGGAAGGAAAGGAAGAGAAAAGAAAAAAGAATGGAAGGAAAAAATGGAAACAAAGTCTTTGTAAATAAGGAGGGGAAGAAGGGTTGAAGGGAAGGAGTTGGGAAAAAAAAGAATCAACATATATTTAGTACAGGTACAAATTCTCTATGATGATGATGTCATCATTATGTATATTTAAAGTGCACCAATAAAATTAATTTTAAAAACTCAATAGTTTGGGCCAGGGATTTAGCTCAATGGTTTTGCTGCCTGCCTCAAAAGCACAAGGTCCCGAGTTCAATCCCCAGTACCAAAAAAAAAAAACCTCAATAGTTAGGTTCAATGTCAACCTTATGGGGAAATTTGATTCGGTTCTCATCCAGTTTGGGTTTCTGACCAGAATTGTGGAGAGAACTGAGTTTGTGAACCAAGGTACCACTGTACTGATTTCCAATATGGTACACTTTATCTGTAAGCAAAAAAACACCAAGATCACCCAATCAGTTAAGCCAAAAACGCAGTCACTGTAGATTTTTCCATGATGTGCCTCATTCAATCCACCGGAAAACAAGTTGTTTGAAACTGCAAAGTGCACCCTGAATCCACACTTTCCTCTGTACCCAATACTTCCGCTTAGTCCAAGCTCTCTAAACGTCCCTTCCCCAGCTGTTCTCCCAGATGGTACAGCTCTTTCAGAAATCAGCTCCCCAAGCAAGGTCATCATTACCTAAAGCACACCCATTCCCCCTCCACCTCTAATAACTCACCTGCTGATTTCCTTCTTTTAACATATTCTTTGATTGGTAATCTTCCTTTTTCTTTAAACTTGTTCACCACCTATCTCCCTACACAAGAAAGCAAGCTCCTTGTAAAGACCTTAAGTCTGGCTAAGCTATGTATTCCAGGGTCTAGCACAGTATCTGCCACATATGAATAATTAAATGAATGAAAACCAAAGGAAACCTGCAGATTAAAATGAATCTAAAAGGAAGGAAGAGTCAGGTAATGGTGGCCCACACCTGTGATCCCAGTGTTCTGGGAGGCTGAAGCAGAGGACTGCAAGTTCAAGCCCTGCCTGGGCAATTTAGGAACTTAGCAGGAACCTGTCTCAAAATAAAAAATTAAAAGGGCTGTGTCCAAAGCTCAGTGCAAAGGCCCAGGGTTCAATCCCCGTTACTGCAAAAATAAATAAAAGGAAGGAAGGGCTGGTGGTACTATATTTTACACCTTAATCCTTTCCTTAACCATGGAATCTGAGAGCTTGAAGGACCTTAGGCATTACCTTGCCACTTTTCAGGTTGGAGCACAATGTCAAACACAAGCACCCACAGGTTAATCATGTAAGCTAGCTGGGGAACAAAATAGTCATGATATAAAAATGTTTTATAGCGAGGAGTTTGCTTAACATTTTGTTTGTATTTTTTTATTTATCTTTGAGCAACTTACATTAATTAATCTGTGCAATACTTTGCATTTCACATCTTCACATCTTCACTGAAACATAAAACTGTTCATGAGATTACAATTACAACAAGGTCTGGCATATGACATGCAAAAACAACCACTCTATTATATTTTCTTCTCATTAGCAAGCCTCAATGCGTAAAAGTGAGAATGAACTTAGGCCTTTTTCTACTCAAAATCTTCCCAAAAGGCTCACTACTTTCCTTTTTTTTTTTTTTTGGTTGTTGTTGCTATATAGATTTTTCAATAAAAAAAAAAAACATTTAGAGGCAACAGGCCTACAAAAAGATACAACTTTGTGTCACTGCCTGCCTTGCAAGTGCAAGGTCCTGAGTTCGATCTCTGGTACAAAAATAAAAAGATGTAACTTTGACGAAAACTCTAGTAAGACTATGGTATATGGTAGCACCAACGAATTAGGTGACTCAGTTGCAAGGACCCGTCTAAGAAAACACTGCAGGAGAGGGGTAGGTTTGGAGAAGAATTAAGAGTCCTACTGGAAGAAATAGCAAATAAACATATGAAAAATGTTCAACATCACTGCTCATTCGAGAGATGCAAATGAAAACAACACGAGATTTCACCTCACCCCAGAAAGAATGGCTGCCATCATGAAATCAACCAATAACAAATGCTTGCAGGGCTGTGGGAAAAACACAACTCTACTCCACTGCTGGTGGGAGTGTAGACTGGTGCAACCACTGTGGAAATCAGTATGGAGATACCTCAAAGAACTTGGACAGGAAGTCCTATTTGGCCCAGCTAGTCCCCTGCTGAGTATCTTCCCCAAAGAATTAAAAGAATCATACCACAGTGATAACATGCGCACTCATGTTCATGGCAGCACAGTTTGTAATAGCTAAAACTTGGAAGCAGCCCAAATGCCCATCAGCTGGAGACTGAATAAAGAAAATGTGTTTTTTGTATAAAATGGAGTGCTACTCAGCCATAAAAAAATGGGCAATTAGAGACATTTATAGCTAAATGGATGCACATTGAGGCGATACTCTTAAGTGAATAAATAGGACACACATGTAAATACCAAATAGTTTCTCTAGTGTGAGAAACTTAAAGTGCAAATAAGGACGAAAAGGTATAATAAATAATGTGAAATAGGAAGAAAAGAGGCAAAGGGGAAGGGGAAGTGGGAGGGGGAGGGGAAAGGAAAGAAGGGAATTGAATTACTATGAGAAAATGAAAAAATAGGAACAAAGTCTTTGTAAATAGGGAAGGGTGGAGGGGTTAAAGGGAGGGCAGGGGAAGGGGGACAAAAATAAGAACCAAGAGAGATTATGTAAAGGTGCAATTTCCAACAATGAATGTCATTATATTGTATACCTAAAATGTACCAATAAAATAAAATTTTAAAAAAAGAGTCCTACTGGAAAAGGAAATCCCAGGTCAACCTGGTGAATGTAATGAAGGTGGAGTCTCTAGCAAGATTCTCCAAACTCAGTCTGGATTCAATTCTCTCAATCTGAAATCAACACATGGCTTGAATTGCAATCATTTTGTAAAACAGAAGTGTTATACGAGCATATGTGTTATAAAAGTATGATAAAAACATCGTAATTTCCAACATGTATATCTAGAGTATAGTCCCAACTTTGTTTAGAATAGAGAACACGTGGGTTGGGGATGTGCCTCAGTGGCAGAGTGCTTGCCTGACATGTGTGAGGCCCTGGGTTTAATCCTCGGTGCTAGCAGAGAAAAAAAAAGAATAAAATAGAGAACATGAAAATTTTAAAATAAGGTCCTTAATACAGCTGTTGATGTAACTATCTTCTCAGACTCCTAGTTTATGGTCAGCTAAGCCTGAGGTACCCTGAAATATATTTTAAGACTTGAGAGTCATCTGACTGTACACAAACAGGTCATGGATGTACTGACAGTCAGCTTCAGCTTGCAATCCAGCTAAAATCGGCTATTTGGCTTTAGTTGTGTCCCAGCCTTTGGAAGGTAAAGAAGTTGGAAGCTTATTTTAATTTAAAGTCATTTCTGTCATCAATGAACCTGTCTATGATTCTGTGACTGAGAATCTTCTGTAACTATGTTAATAAGTTTGAGTTTACTGAAAACATCTGCATATTCACTTTGAAACACAGATAAGCAGTCTAGCTGTACTCTTGATGACAACCTTTAACTTATCTGGGAGTAAGTTATGTCTAACGTACTTTTTGTAGGCCTATCAATGCAATAGTAAAATGTCACAGAAATGTAATGATTTAAGAAGCTTTCAATCTATGCCCCAAAGCAATTAAATACTTTCAAATAATCAAACAGATGAAATTAATAAAAAAAAATCAAAGGAAAGTACATTGGTAGGCTGTTTCTAAAAATGTAATATAAAACCAAAAAGCAGGAATTATGTAATAATCCTAATCTTCGAAGGATTGTAACTTTAAACGAAACTATTTTTAAGAACTATGCCTAATTTTCTAAGCAATTACATTTGTGTCAGAGATCGGTAAGCAAAATCCATTTGGAAATTTTTCACAATATGGGATAATTAAATAAAAGCAAAATTTCAGTTCTGTACAGAAGATATTTGATCACAGTTACACTTAGCTGTGGAATAATGTCGATTTTCAACATCTGTTCCATATACCTATAAATCCCAATGAATTTCTTCCTGTTAGTATCTAACCTGATCAAGCCTGCTCCTGCTAAGGATCTGCTGACCCAGAGGGTGGGTGAGGCTGGGAAGGTGTCTAGGAGAAGGGTTTATAATGCCCACTGTTTTTTAAGAGCCAAGTATTCTGGAAAGAACATGAGCTTTTGACTCAGAAGCCATGATTCTGAGGCCTAACTCACTACCTCAAAAAGAAATAGCAGGATGTGGTGACGCTCGCCTGTGATCTCAGCACTCGGGAGGCTGAGGTAGGAGAGTCACTGCAAGTTCAAGGCCAGCCTGGGCTATATTGTGAGTTCAGTCTGAACTACTCGAGGAGACCCTTTATCAAAAAGAATGAAATTTAACTGCACAATTTCTCTTTTCTCACATCTCAAATGATGACTAAAACTTAGCTTCACGGAGTGTGTTGCTGGTGAAGTCAACTAATACAATACAAGCAAACTACCAAGTATGGACCCTAACACAAGGCATCTGCTCATTAAACACTAGCTCTCACAGCCTCTCGGTGTTCCACCACTGTTTTGTGTGTTTCTAGATTTCACATTTCCTACGAAACAACCATAACGTAAGTCATTGTGTTATAAGATTATGACTTTAAATCCGAGTATTTGCAATGTTCCAGTAACTCTTCCCAGGCCTGTGCCTTCAGCCAGCATTTCCAGGCCCTTCTGGTATACACAGTGCAACGAATCTACCTGATCTCAATCCTCTACATTTCTGGCAGGAGATATCTAAAGTCAGAGAAACAGTCAAAAAGACAAAGAATCGAAGACTCATAGGCCATCTCGGTGGCACCTACGGGAAGCCACAACACGCACTCTGGAGAGGGAAGGAACTGGGGCTGGGTGGGATTCCAAAGCCTGTGCTGGACTGCGTTGCGCCTGGGGTACACAGGCCGCCCATGGAAGAGCGCAGCTCCTGGCTGCATCCTCGCATGCTCCAGGCGGGCGGAGCAGCGCCTGCAGAGCGGCGTGTTCGGGGGACGCCGCCCACACGCGCCTCCGCTCGCTCACACCGTAACCGCGGAGGGAGGCTCCATCCCGCCTCACTTCCTGCAGGAGGGAGGAAGGACATCTTGCCTCAGGGAGGCCTGGGAGACTGCGGCCCGGAGACGTAGGCCTGCGGTCCCAGCCTCGGCGCCGGACCGGCCCAGCCCTGCAGCTGCGGCGGCGGCGAAGCCCGCGCGCCCCCGGCCCTGCCGCGGGGCCACGCCAGGGGCGCGGGGCGCGCGCAGGCCACTCGGGGTCACCCACCTTTCGCACTCTTCTGGCTGTGTAGAGCCCCATTCCGTCCTGCACCCGGGAGGACTTCAGGGAGAACCTGTCTGGCACGTACATCCCCAGCATGTTCACGGACGCTCAGCCGCTTTGCGCGCGGGAGGCGACACCTCTAAATTTGGGGTGCCAGGGTGGAGGTCAGAAGCCGGCCGGGAAGGAGGAAATGGAATTTTCCTCCCAGAATCCCCACCTCCCCGCCGATTCTTCCAGGATCCCCCGCGGCTCAGCCCCTCCTTGTCCCTGGTCAGTCTCGGCCTGGAGCCGCCGCTGCCATTGCTGCCTGGGGCGCGGGGGGCGCGGGCCGGGGCGCTGTAGGCGCGGGGACGCCGCGCTCTGATTGGCCCGAAGTTGGCGGCTCTGACCCGCGCCTGGGCACGGAGCCTGGGGCCCGGCGCACCCGGAGTCGCCAGCCGGGACCGCCCGCATCCCCGGCCCCGCGCATGGCCACCCTTCCCGCCATTGTCCAGCCTGGGGCCTCAAACCTTGCCTCCCTAAACTGTTATGTGCGTCCCTTGCTCCCATCTTCGCAGCTCGCTTCAGATCCAAAGGAGAGGGCCCTTGACGCGGCTGGACGCTTCCTCCACAACTTGACTCCGAAAGAGAGCTTATTGCCCTACTGCTATAGAACAGCCCTCAAAACAGGCCCAGGAAATCCCGTGATTTCCACTTTGGCATTGAGCATCTCTCTATTCTTCGTGCTTGCTTCAGAGGTTTGAACCCACAGAGGATCAGAAAGTGCGTTCATTAAAGTGCAGAGAAGGGAGGGCTACACAGCCTGCAGCTAATCTAGTTCAAGTTGGAATTTGTCTCAGATGCCTTAAGCATTATTCAAAACAGTAGAGGAAACCCTACTGGTAGCTGGTAGACGTAGATGAAGCCCTAGAAAGTTATTACCCTTTCCAAGATACAGTAGTCCAGAGTCGTCCAAAATCACAGAGCTGTTTCACCGCCTTGGACACGGGAGAGATGAGAGAGAATGCCCAAACAGAAGCTGGCATCACAGCAGTAAATCATGCCACAAGTCTCGTTTTAGTGTTTTTAATAATTTGTAGGTTGGACAGAGTGCTCAGAAGGAGATTTAAGGGACCGTTGCGTCCTTAAAGGATAAGCCCTACTCATTTGTCTTATTTTTTATAGTTTTCTACCAAGAGGTCTTTTCTTGGAAACCGTCTAATGTTCTAAACCATTAAACACACACACACACACACACACACATAATTTTGACAGAATTTAAGTATGCACACACCATGAAAATGTTCCGTTCTTTAGGACTCAGGAGAACCTTCCACATAAACAGTTCCTAAGTCGAAGATTGTGGTTTAGGATTAGAAAATAGCAACCAAAAA
>NW_004624777.1:894424-926917 GCF_000247695.1 Heterocephalus glaber
CCCTCTACCAAAAAAAAAAAAGGAGGGGGGTTGGATGATATGATAGTTGGTATTAATCAGGAAGGCTTTTGTAGAAACAGAAGTTGTAAACAGAACTGAATTCTCCATGATGAAAGTGATCATTATGTACTGCAAACATGTAGTAGTAAAAAAAAAAAAAAAAAGAAAGTAAAGATGCAGGATGTTGTGGAGCACAACTATAACCCCAGCTCTTGGGAAGCTGAGGCAGGAAGAATGCTGTGAGAGCATGGTAGCTTGGGCAACATAGTGAGTTCAAGACCAACTTCAACTTCTAGGGAGACTGTGTCTCAAAAAGAAGAAAGAAAAGAAATAAAAAGATGGAAAGTGATTACAGCACAAAAAAAAAATGTAGTAGCAAGATTTGAAGATTTTAAGGAATAGAATAAATGAGTCTTTCTAAGTCTAAGTAGCTTTGCCAGAGGAGAAAGGAACAATGTTTGACTGAGCTTTGATCCCTTTGACTTGCCATAAAAGATTATATTTATTTTCTGTATGGGGAAATGAATTAAGTTAAACGCTAAGTTTGAGGGAACTTGAAGTTAGATAGCTTTGAAACACAGTAAGTATTCAATAAATATTTCTGGAATGAAAGTTTTGAAGCCGATTTGAGATTTCTAGTCTGTGATGAGTCTAAACTCATTTTGCTTTTTGTTGTGCCTCACAAGATCTGCACTATGTAGATTTTGTACAGGGTCCTTTGAACCATAGCTGAAACCCAGCCAGACCAGGTCTGGACTTCAGTCCAGAGGGTGGTGCACTGGCGGCTCCCCCAAGGCATTGAGCACTTCCTCAGCCTCCAGCCACACTGGGTTCTCAGTCAAATGGCCTGACCTGTCCCTTTGGGCACAGAAGTTTTCACAGCTTTTGTCATTAGAGAGAAAAAGAAGTACTTTTTGCACAACCCTCCTTCACGGATGACCCCCGCTTTGGCATACAGAATCATTTGGTTGTCCTCTGTGTTTCTGAGGTACAAGGTTGTCAACTTCAGAGTCCTCATCTTCCTGAATGTAAGCATTAGTAATTAGGAAATGGTAAAAATAGGTAAGCTTTGATAGCTAAAGCTGAAATTATAAGATGAGAAACTTTCCATATCTTTTATGAATCTTGCTCAGAGATTCAAAATGGTGTATTTCATTAAAGTATGCACTGTTTTTTTTAACTATTAAATGCAGCATTCTGAGAATCTGCCTAAAACATGGCAACCAGGAATGAAAAGCTTTTCATAAGTTCCATAACTACATAAAAATGATACATTTGCCAAATCAAAATGAACGATACTGATGGGATATTTGATTTTGAAGCCTGTAAGACAGTGGGAGTACAGTGACTCATGTCTGAAAACTTTAAAAGCTAAAGTGACCTTTCAGTATTATCTTTGAAGAACGGGAAATTAAAAATCTGCTTTGTATCAAAAGTTTAAATCCAGTCTTTTAAAAAAAAAAAAGAAAATCAGCTGATATTTAAAGTACTACCATGCACTGATTTACTTATTCTAGAAAATGTTGCATTATCATGAAACAAGAAAAAGTATTCCAAACACATTTCTCCTGATTTTTACATTTTCTTTTGGAGGATTGTTTTCCCCACAGATACGCATAAAGCAATCTCTCCCTATTGAACTCAAACTTACATACTTTATGTGTACCTTGTATTTTCAATTCAGAGAGGATTTGAATTATAATTCTATATTAATTACATATTTTACCACATATATTATTGAATTCTTTTGACTGTGTAGTCAGTTATTAATAACTGTTTCTAAGTGCCATCGTAGAATAAAAGCCTTGGAGAAAAGAAAGAAACAAAGAAGACTAAGATTTATTTATTTTTAGTTTCCTGAATCAGAGGTATTTTGCAGTGAATGACAAGACCAAGTTTCCAAAGCAGAAAATAATAAAGATTTGTTATGACTCAGAAATGAAAGTGGGGGGAAAAAACAGAGGAAAAAAAGGAAGATGGGGGAAAGAAGAAAAAAAATCCTTTAAAATAAAATGAGATTAAAAGTAATGGTGTCCAGGGCCAGGGATTTAGCTCAGTGTTTTCGCCACCTGCTGCGCAAGCTCAAGGACCCGAGTTCAATCCCTGGTACCAAAAAAAAAAAAAACGTAATAGTGTCCAATTCTTTCTCTGAAATTATCTCTCTTCAACATTGATTTTACAATAGTCGTAGCTCTTTTGCCATGGAATGGGCCAATAATAGTCCAGGCTGTTGTCTAGAACAAGGAGAGAATTGCCAAGTGAGCTCCCAGTAGTAAGCAGCAAGCAGCTACATTTCTTGACGATTACAGTTGTGCTCAGGACAAGTCCATCCCAACAAAAATATACTACAGACAGGGAAAAGTGCCAGGGTAACAGAAAAGCACTGCACACAGGCCAAAGCACACAAAAGTAGCAAAAGCAACAGAGTCCAGGTAAATCGCCTGTCAGAATTTAAAGGTCAGTCACCTTTGCTTAGGTGGCTCCAATCATTCCCTCTCTGGGTATGATTGACATGAATGATTGACAGGGTGCTGAGTCATCTTAGGGGCTCTCAACATGCCTGGTTGCCCCACAATTCACTCTGATCTCAATTATATTTATGACATGAAGTACATTGTTTATGAACCTGTAACTGATATGGGACACCAAGTAATCCAAATAATGTAAAATAATCCAAACAAGGGAAATACTACAACTCTCAACCTGCTAGATATCCAAAACACGAGTTCGTGTTCTCTAAAATTGAAGAATGAATTCTTAAGAACAATGGAGGTTAAAAGGAAGAATTTATTGAGAGAAAGCTAGCTTCTGTCTAAGAGAGACAGAAGGGGGCCGGAAAGAGGGTTCCCCACCCACCTCAATTTTTAAAGGTGTTTTATTGAGCAAAGCCAAGAGGTGAAGTGGGTACAAGATAGGATGAAACTAATAAGCAGTCAACTAATAAGTTTAGACAGATCATCGCTTAGGTAATATTGATCCACTGGGAAATCACAAGGTGGGACAAAACTATGATCGACCAATAAGATTCAAGTATAGTCACTTAGGTAATATTAAATGGGGATCAAATGGGGAAGCTAGTCACACAGCCAGCAAGCAAGCATACATGGGACAGACAAGGATTTCCCCAGAAAGAATGGGCTAGGAAGGTTTTGGTCCCTGCCCAAGGTGACTGATACCTATTCAGAATATCAATCACTGTTGGGAAGTACATAAGTGTAGTACTTTTTTAATGCTGACCTTTAGTGAATGTGTCTCACTTGTGTTTCTTGATTTCTAGAAGAGCCCACCCTGTCTGTCTATAAGATATCCAATTAATTTAGCTGTCTACAGTATAATGAGATGGGAGTAGGGTAAAGGTGACTGGAAGGTCAGGTTAGAAAATCCAACACGAATGTGCTCTCATCTAGAGCATCTGAAACCTCCTAGGTTTTTGTTATTTTATTTTCTATCTCTCTTAGGACATTGAAAGCAGATGTAAATGGAGGGAATAAGAGGGACTCCCTCAGCTCCATTGTTTCTAACTGCACTGGCACTATGAAAAAACAATCCTGAATCCTAAAAGGATCTTGACTTTAAATTTTTCTTCATCTGTTTTACCATGCACAACTATGTAGTACCAAAGAAAAACCATAAAACCTGTTAACTAGAACAAATCTACAGGTTGCTGGGACTAAAGTGAGTTTTGTTATAAGAAGAAAAACTAAAGGATAAATCAGTGGTCATTTTACCCCAAAGTCAGTGCTACTCATGGAACACAGTATAGAAGAGTAGCAGGAAGCTGAAAGAACACAGGTGGAGGAAGCCAATGTTAGGTATCCATGTACAGAGTTACAAGATAACCCCCCATACCTGTCTAAGAGTCTTCATATCCATATTTTCAAGCCCCAGGAGCCCTACTGAAGTTCCAACCAGAAGGAAGTAAGCAGAGTTAGAGTTACTGTATGGTCAGCTGGTATTGGAGAAGGAGGTTTCAGCTGTTCCCATAAGAAAGTGCGGATACAACAGAAAGAAGTCTTAAATAGTATTTTGTGTGTGAGTGTGGCATATGTGTATGTGTGTGTCAGTTTTCAGCTAAGCCAACTTCTGACCATAATGCACTGAAAAAAAAATTCTCAGACCTTATGATTAGGTTTCAACATACCTATTAACTGAATCAGAACTGAAGACAGTAAATCTTTTATAACCAAGACTGAAGTAGGTGTCCTTTAAAGAAAATTTTGAAAGACAAAGGCTTCTTGGGATCCAGAACCTTTCCCAAGGGTAGAAAAGATAGACACACAACACCCTCACCCTCAAGAACTGGTAACTGTGAGTAAGGATTAGCTGTAAATGTGATGCAACCTACAGGTCTGTCTGCACATCTTCTTGGAGCCACCAACCTGAAGCTGGCTGAGTACACATGCAAAATAAACAACTCATGAGGCCCTGTGAGACACAAGGTGAGCAAAATGCATAAAACAAGACAATCCAGAAAGCAATGGCTATTCTTGGGAGGGAAAAGATGAAGAGCAACCGGATGCTCCAAACCAGATTTAACCAGAGGGTCCAAAGGAGAATCAATGACTCTTCTGCTAATTTGGATTTGGAAAGTAAGAAACCTTCCTTTCACAGATAGGCACTACAGACAGATTGTCAGAGCTGACCTTGTTAAGTATTATGGTTTGGATCTAAATTGTCCATCCAAGATCATGTGATGAAGGCGCTATTGCCATCCCATGGAACCACTGGGAGGTAGAATCTTAAGTGGTAGGGTCTATTGAAAAAATAGTTACGTCACTGGGCATGTTGGATGTTGGAACCCCCTCACTCTTTCTCTTTTCTTTTTTTTTTTGGTTGAGTTTTAATCACATTGCCATATCCGCAGAGCTTGAGTATTGTGTATTTGTTCACTTCTGAATGGCCTGCTTATTTGCATACTTTAAAAATTGTTTATTTATCACAGGTAGCATTTTATATAAATTCTAATTATGTGTGATCAGTTTAACATCTTTATGCTTTGTATTTTAATTATTATTTGTTCAAAACTCTATATATTCTTTGATGGTTTTCATATTCTATGTTATATTCAGAAAGCTGTCCCTTACCTTAAGCTTGTACAAATGAATACTATTCATATTTTTTAAATATTTCCTTCAAATTAAATTTACATTTATGTCACAAACCATGTGGAATTTTTTATTAATTTTATTGGTACATTTTAGAAATACAATATAATGACATTCATCATTGGAAATTTGTACCTTTACAGAATTAAAAGAACAATACCACAGCAATATATGTGCACCCATGTGCATAGCAGCACTGTTTGTAATAGCTAAAACTTGGAAAGAGACCAATTGCCCATCAACTGGAGACTGGATAAAGAAAATGTGGGGGGGTTTTTGTAAAATGAAGTACTACTCAGCCATAAAGAATGAGAAACTAGAGACATTTTTGGCTAAATGGATGCACACTGAGGCCATACTCTTAAGTGAAATAAATAGAACAGATGTGTAAATACCGAATAGTTTCTCTGATATGAGAAACTGAAAGTGTAAGTAAGGACTAAAAGGTATAATAGCTAATGTGAAATAGGAAGAAAAGGTTCAAAGGGGAAGGGGAAATGGGAGGGGTTGAGGAAAGGAAAGAAGGGAATGGAGTCAATATGAGAAGAGGAAAATATGGAAGCAAAGTCTTTGTAAATAAGGAGCGGTGGAGGGGTTGAAAGGAGGGCACAGGAATGGGGCAAAAAAGAAAAACCAAGATATATTACGTAAAGGTACAAATTTCCTGTGATGAATCTTTTTCTCTTTTCTTGGGCACCATGAAGTAAGCAGCTTTGCTCCCCCATGCACTCCCCACCATGATGTTCTCTTTTTTTTTGATACCAGAGATCAAACTTGAACTCAAGATCTCGCAGTTGCCAGGCAGGCACTGTGCTGCTGAGCTACATCCCTGGTACTCCCACCGTGATGTTCTGCCCCACACATCCAAAGAAACAAAGCCAACTAAACATAGACAGAAACTCTAAAACCAAAATCGATACAAAATGAATCTTTCCACCCTCTAAGTTATCTCAAGTATTTTTTTTTTTAGCAGTAATACCTTTCTAGGGTGTTTATCTGTTTCCACAGGATCTTATCTGTGGGCTTGAGAGCCAGTAAGGTATCTCAGTCATTTTTTTGTGGTGGCCTGAAATTGTAGGAAATGAAAAACTCCCTCATCCGTATGGCTTGATAGGTTCATGGCTGAGAACCATTTGATAGAACTCCAGTTAATAAGAGTAAAACACACAAATTTGTTCAGTAAGTTTTATGTGGGACATGGCATCCTTTGTAAAAAAGTACAGACCAAAAGAGACAGGTATAGTTGTATATGTTTTTAATGCTAGATTTGATCAAGAAGTGGAAAGTGTACAGTTGTAGAGAAATATAACTGGACAATGGAGGTATGATCTAATGGAAATAATCCAGGGAGAATTGATCAAGGCCTATTCATGTCTTTGTGTCTTCAGAAATATGGATGATCCTTTACTCTGGCTATAGAATGAGTACCATTTTGGCAGGCAGGGTGGGGGGAGTCTTGCTATGTTGTCCAAATTGGTCTCAAACTAGCCTGGTGAATAATCCTTAAATAAAGGTCTTATGTCCTGCATCAGAATCTTCCCTAGGTTTTGTGTCCTACTTTAAGAGTAAAAGATGTGGAATAGTCAAAGAACAGTCTTCTTGCTTCTTGGATTTCCTCAAATGCCAAGGTGCCATATTTTGATGTAGTACATCCTGAACCTCATCACCTGCAAAGTAAAGTTTGTTAACCCCATTTTATTCACAAGAAAAGTAAATTTTAGGGAGGTTATTGGTCAATTTTTTTGGAGGTCCTGGGGATTGAACCCAGGGCCTTGTGCATGTTAGGCAAATGCTACATCTGCAGTCCAGTTATAATTTTTTACATCCATGAAGTGATTGAGTTCATTCAAACCCAGGACCAGCCAGTTCCAGTGTCCTTGATTGTATCCTGCCTACTCAGCCTGATCATTTTCCAGTTCCATTTCCTATGGAGGCTTAGCTGTGGCTCTAGGTCAGGTGGAACTCAACATTTCTTTAACTCTCTGTTTCCACTGCCTTCCCATCTACCCTCCTACTACTTCTTAGAATTGGACTGAAAGTTTGATTAGACAAACTCTTTGTTTTTGTCAGAATAAATAATACAATACAATAAAATAATTAGCCTGCAGTCAGCTGCTCAACTTTGAAATAATCAGCTATATCTGAGAGAAAACATGGTTTCTCCAAGAATATCTCTTCATCAAATAAGATAACATGTTTTTTTCCAGAAGGTGCCTTGGAACCTGTGCGTGTGTGTGTGTGTGTGTGTGTGTGTGTGTGTGTGTTTCACGGGGGGTTGTACCAAGAACCTTTGCAGTGAGCTACATCCCCAGCCTTTTTTATTTTTTGCTTAGAGACAAGGCCTTTAAGTCTCAAAGTTGCTCGGATTGGGCTCAAAGATGTGATTCTCCTGCCTCACTCTCCCAGAGTGCTGAGATTACAGGTGTGTGCTATCACTCCTTGCTTCCTTTCATTAATTTTTTAAAGAGAGAATCTCACTGTGTAGTTCAGGCTGGCCTTGAACTCCCTATGTAGTCCAGGTTGGCCTTGAACTTCCAGCAATCATCCTGCCTTAGCCTCCCAACTTTTAAGATTAGAATCATGCACCACTACACCAGGCTTCATCAATGTGTTATAGTTTTCATTGTAGAGTTCTTTCACTCTCTGGGTTAAATTTATTCCTTGGAAAATTATTTATTCATATTATTTTATCCATTTTAAATGAGATTGATTTTTTAAGGAGGTTTTTATGGTATATTGAAATGTTACTGGTTTTTGTATGCCTATCTTGTATTCTTCAACTTTACTGAATTTATCCTTCCTAACAGTTTTGGGGTCAAGTCTTTAGTTTTTTGTCTAAGAACATGTTACCTGCAAACAGGGATAGTTTGGCTTCTTTCTTTCCTGTTTAGAAACACTGTATTTCTTTCTCTTGTCTAGAAGCTCTGGCTGGTACTTCTAGTACTATGCTCTAATAAGAAGGGTAAAAGTGCATATCCTTACCTCGTTCCAGAGTTAAAAAGACATTTTCAACTTTTCTTCATTCAGCACACTAGCTATTGGTTTGTTACGTACCACTTCAGTTTTGTTGAGGTATATTTTTTCTCTATCTAATTTGTCAAAAATATTGATCATGAAGGAATATTCAATTTTATCTATTTTTCTGCATGTATTCAGATGATCATATGGTATGTTTTTCTTCATTCTATTTTTATGATGCATCAGTTTATTGATCTCTTTCTGCATCCTTAAACTATCATGGTGCATGATCTTTTTGACATGCTATCAAGATTCAGTTTCCCAGTATTTTTGCATCTATGCTCATCAGAGATAGAGATCTGTAATTTTCTTATTTTTGTGTTGTGTCTTTAGCTGGTGTGGTATCAAGATAATGCTGCTTTCATAAAATGAGTTCAGAAAAATTTGGCTCCTTTCAATTTTGAGGGGATAGTTTAAGAAAAATTAGTTTTAGTTTTATAATTAGTTTTTTCTCTTTAAAACTTTGGTAGAATTCAGTGATGTCATTATATTCTGAACTTTGCCTTTTAGGGGAGACTTTTGAGTCTGCTTTTGAGTATTTTCTCTTTTTTCTTAATCTAGCAAATATTTGTTAATATTCCTTAGTTTTTCAGAAAGCTAACTTTTAGTTTTATTGACCAATGTGTATTGTTCTTTCAGTCTCAATTTTATTTCCATTATATTTATTTTATTTTGAATTTTGTTTTTCTTGCCCTTCTTGTTCCTTGAAGCGCTTGTCAGGTTGTTTGAAATACTTCTATATGTTTTAAAATGTACATGTTTATTGCTATACACTCTCCTCTCAGTACTGCTTTTGCTATTCCATAGATTTTGGTATGTTGTGTTTTCATTCTTTTTATCTTTCATTTATCTTTTAATTTCTTCATTGGTTAGTCAGGATCATGTTTAATTTGCATGTATTTGTACAGTTCTCACAGTTGTTTTTGTGGATTTTTTCCACTGTGAACACAAAAGATATAAAATATTTTGACTTTTAAAAATTTATTGAGACTTTTTTTGTGAATGAATATATTGTTTATGCTGGAGAATGTTTGACACACTTAGGAGGAGAATGTATACTCTGTAGGTGTTGGACAAAATGTTCTACAAATGTCTGTCAGATCTATTTGGTCTATAGTAGGGGTTAATTCTGTTTTCTTTAATAATATGTCCACTAGTGAAAGTGGGGTGCTGAAATCCCCAAATATTATTTTATTGGAGTCTTCCCATTTAGATCTAATGACAATAATTGCTTTATATATTTTGTTTATGTCGTATTGGCTACACATGTATTTATAATTGTTATATCATCTTGCTGAATTGATTCTTTTGTCATTGTATAATGACCTTTGTCTCTTTTACAGTTTTTTCTTGAAGTCTGTTTATTTTATATAAATATAGCTACGTTTTGCTTACTTTTGGTGTTTTTTTTTGTTTGAATATTTTTTCCATCCATTAAATTTAAGTTTATATGTATCATTACCAGTGAAGTGAGTTTCTACTAGGGAGTGTATAGCTGAGTCTTGTTATTGTTTTTTTTTAACTCATTCATATAATTGAATTTGAAATTTAATCTGTTTACATTCAGGGTCATACTGATAGGTAACAACATATTCCTGTGATTTTGTCTAGTATTTTTGGTTGTTTTGTACAGACTCTGTATATTTCTTCTTCTGTTATTGTTCAGCTTTGTGGTTTCATGGTTTTCTGTAGTCATAAGTTTTAACTTCTTTCTCCGTAATTTGTGCGCTTACTCTACTTGTGTGTTAAAAACTTTACCTTTTCAGTTTTAGATACTCCCCTCAGAATTTCTTATAAAACCAGTCTAGTGGTGACAAATTCTCTTGGCTATTTTCTTTTCTGATTAAACAAAACAAAACAAAACAAAACTTTTTTTCTCCATTTCTGAAGGAGAGTTGCCCTGGGTATAGTTATTTTGGGGTTCAGGTTTTAAAATTTTTTTCTTGTAACACATTTTCTTCTGTACTGCCTGGTGTCTGCTGAAAAAAATCTACCGTTGGTCTAATAATAATTCTCTTATATGTGGCTTAACATTATTCTTTTGTCACTTTTAGAATTATCTTTGTCTTTGGCTTTTGACAGCTTGATTATAATGTATCTTAGAGAGGACCTCTTTGGTTTGAATCTAATTGCAGTTACTTGAGTTTCATGGATTTGGATGTCCATATCTTTCCTGAGATTTGTGAGGTTTTTAGCTATTATCTCATTCAATATATGTTCTGTGCATTTCTCCATCACTTCTCCTCATAGTAAAGGAAACATTGATTTGTCTAATGATGTCTCATAGGTCTCAAGGCTTTTCTTAATTCTTTTTCATTCTCCTTTCCTCATGTTTTATTCACCTCTATGTGAATTCAAAAGGTCTATCTTCGTGTTTAGAAATTCTTCTACTTGATCTAGTTTCTTATTATAGCTTTGAATTTTTTTGTCTAGATTTTACTCAATGGGCATATCAGCTGCAAGATTTGTTAGTTCTTTCTCATATTATCTATCCTTGTTGAATTTCTTATTCAGATGATGAATTGTTTTCCTGATTTCATTATATTGTCTGTATTATCTTGGATCTTGCCAAGTTTCCTTAATTGTTACCTTGATTAATTTCACTGGCATTTCATAAACTTCTTTTTTGGGGTTCTGTTACTTGAGAATTATTGTGTTCTTTAGGCTAGTCATGTTTTTTTGATTTTTCTGTTTTTAGTGTCTTCACAGTGATATTGGTTCACATAGGACAGCAGACACCTTGTCCAATTTTAATTTCTTTTTTTTTTTCTGTTGGGAGAAACTTTTGACTATTGTGTGAGTATGATGCATTAGCTTTGATTCTGAGAGGACTCAGTACTGTGATTTTTGCTTAATTTCTTTGTCTATAATCCTCATCAGTGATTTCTTGCTTATGTCAGGAGCCTAGCCTGCAACTATGTATAATTATGATGAAACGTGACATAGTTTTGGTAGGACTGGAGCTGCTTCCCAGCTCCCTGTTGGGTTGGGATAAGGTGTTCAAAGTCACTGCAGGCTGGGAGATGTGTGTTGGGGTCTTTAGTGCAAGTCTATCTGTTACATGGGCACCATGTAGGTGTGGAGCTTGGGTCTCAGACTTTCTGATGATCAAGGCTCTGAGTAATCAGAACCATGATGCTACAGATAACCATGTGAGTATGGTGGAATAATGGTAGAATCTCAAGGATAGAAATATGCTGTGGTTATTTCCAGGGCAGAACTCAGTTTCAAGATGATTCTCAGCTACAGCCTCTTAGGTCGTAGTAGATGTGGGACACACACATGGGGCTTCTGCTCTGTGGTGATGTGGTTGTGTGAACTCTGGTCAGATCTACAAGATGTGTTTGTGGCCTATAAGGCCTGAAGGAGTGCTCTGTGTATCAGTATGCAGTAGCAATGGGCCAGTTGGGATCTGCAACTTGCCTCTTTCCCAGCAAGAAAAAGGTTGTCTTGAGACAAAGCTGATCTGAGAAAGAGAGGCAATACTGATATTTAATTTATTTTAGAGCAACTTTTTCAGCACTTAAGAAACAATCTGTCCATGATGAAAGTACCTATCCTGTCAATATAAGAAATTGCAATTTGTTTCCATTATGATTTATACTTTGCTATGTGTATACTTTTCTGCATGTACTACATATATGTGATGGGTTCCAAACCTTGTCACATGTTTCCTCATTTCCTAACCTTGAGTACAGAGAATTGATCCTGGACCTTGTGAATTTTCTCCTGTGTATATTATGTGCAATATTTCCTCACAAGTTTTCTTTCAGGTTAGCCTGCCTTGTCAAGGTCTACCACCTGGAATCTTGCTACCTGATCTTAGTCTTTGCTTAAGGATTTGCTTATACACACAGACAGCACATTATGTTAGTGCTGAATTTTACCAATTGATGCTTAGAAACGACTTTTCCTCTTTGCCTTGAGCTCTGTATCATGTTTGTGTCGCTATGCAAGACTAGCATGCTCTATCTCTAGTCTGATAGGTCTATCTCTGTGTTCCCTTTATATTAACAAGATAAATGTTCTAGTGACAGAAACGCTGCTAAAATCTTCTTGTTAGGAACCCCCCCCACCCCCTGTGCAATGTACTGTGCTTTCACTTAGGCTGTAGGATGGACTGCAGGAGATATTCTTTGTAACACATTAAACAGGCTCTCTTACTCCTTTTCTCCACTCTGAAATAGTGTTAATTGCAGGAATATTTTCATGGATTTTGTATTTGCAAAATCTGATCACTATTGTTATTTTGGGGGGCTTTATACATAACTAAGCTCAAGGATATATGACTGCCTTAAATATCTAATTTTATGGAGATACCATATAATTTGAATTAAAAATTGAAGACATTCTTATAAGGTTTTAAATAAACTAAGAGTATAATCAAGAACTCCAAAATGACAAAGTGTGCTTAACACAATTTAACTACTGGTAGACCGATTTTTTTGTCCCTCTGGAGATATAAAAGATCTATAAGCCAAGAGGGAGGAAAAGTTTCCTAATTGTTCTCACTGGAAATTTATAGGATCCTAGTCATCCTTATAGAGGGATCAGTGTCTAGTAGACAGCATTATACAGATACTAAAGACATCATTTTTGTCCTGGAAGTATGATTAAGGGCTGTTATGTGCTACAGTGCAAAGAAATAGGCTCACTTCTCAACAAGTACAACAAAATTCAGATGGTTTGAAGAACACTGAAGTACAGCTATAAATGTAGTCCTTATTTATGGGGCTCTGAAAGGTGAGCATTGTTGTCACTATAGAAACTACTTAGAGTGGTTACTAACCTTTCCCATCGTCTTATGTTAATACCTCTCAGACATGTGATTCACACCCTACACATTTTGAATCTGAAACCTTACTGTTTCCATAGCTCTTCACTGCTCCAACAGAGACCAAAAATCACTTTTAATGCAAATGAGTTCCTCATGGTAGAAGCAATGAATGGTGACTATTTTCCCAATTGTATTTGGAGGAAGTAAGTTCCAGTACCAATTTTTTGTGGGTAACCTATATAATTTAGCACTGATTTTGGTACAGCTTCTGTAATTTTTTTAAATGACTTTTCACTTCTTTCTGAGTTAAGGTTCCTCCTGGGAAAATTTTGCAGAAACTTTGGAATTCATCTTTTGATAAGTCATGATGGTGTCAAATTTTTCTTCATGCTTTATATAGTTACCTTTAATAAGAAAAACTTACCCTAATTAAATTTCTTGCACGAATAGAACAGCAGTGCAAAGGCTATATAGATAGAAACTTATGGAGCAAACATTGATTCAGTGGTATAAGAATATATATTATTTTTGCTGTATTTGTTTGTTATTTGTATATGATATCTTTTCTCCAGTCAATACACCTATCACATAGCTAGAAGTCTTCCAATTTGGTTTTCCATATGTTGGCAAGTAACTTATAACAAAGCAGTTAAATTACTTACTGAATGAATAGTATTAGTAACTTTCAAAATTACATATTCTTATTACATTGTAAACACAGTTTAAATATTGTACTTCACAAATTAGGGTTAGATAAAAGCTTAAAATTTACAAACCAGTTTCAGCAACAGAAAATTTTATCACTGTTACCAATAATTGAGATTAATATATCTAATTATAAACACTTTTCAAAAACATATGTGAGTTGAAGATGATAATTATTAACATTATCTTGAACTCAACTGAGGCCAAGTTAAAAGGAATTCTTTATTCATATGTAAAAATACATTAATACAGCTTTCAGCTACAATTGGATACAAAATAAAGATTCTAAACTTGATGATCTTTAAACTATTTATTTACTATGATTTCACATTCAGTATAGTGAGTTGGAGTTAGAAAGCACCTTTTCATTGCTGGTCCAAAATATCTGACATAAACAACTTACAAAGAAAGGTTTATTTTGGCTCGCAGTTTCACAGGTCAATGGTTAGCGGACTCTAAGGCAGAAACATCAAGGCAGAGAGACATGGCAGAGAAAAGCTGCTCACCTCAAGGCAGCTAGGAAGGAGAGTGTACAGGAATAGAACTAGAGTCAGGTGTGGTGGCTCACACCTGTAATCCCAGTACTCAGGAGGCTGAGGCAAGAGGATCGCCATGAGTTGGAGGCCAGCCTGAGCTACATAGTGAGACATTGTGTCAAAAAAATAAAAGAAAGAAAAAGAAATACCCTCAAAGTTATGACCCCAGTGACCTACTTCCTCTAAGGAGGTCCCACTTCCTAATAGCCTACTCAGCTAGGAACTCATCAATTTATTGATGAGATTACTGGCCTCAACAAATGAGTCTTTGGGTGTATACTTCATAGTTAAATCATAACAGAAGCTTACCTTTCTGATGTTGAAGCACTTTACCTGAAACTTCAAATTACTGAACAAGAAGAAACAATTTGAAGAGAGGAGTCTAGAGATCCTGATTCAGGGAATTACATGAAGGTTGGCCATGTGCCCCTTCCTAATATAAGGTCACCAAGACATCAGCACTCAACTACAATTCTTATTTTTTCTAAGGAAAAAGTTGTTTTTTGCTTCTGTGCTAAATAATAAGATATTATTTTTACTATATCTACATGGTTTCAGAGAGTTTATATAAAATGGCAACTTGAACTAGGAGTTGTCACACACACACACACATGCATGCATGCACACACACATGCAGATAATCTGATTTTAAAAGTAGGTAATAGACTTAAACAGACATTTTTTAAAAGACATACAAATTGTCAAATAGATACATTAAAAATGCTCAAACATTACTAATCCTCAGAGAAATGTGAATCAGAACTACACAATGAGATATCGTCTACTCCAATTAGAACAGTCATTACCAAAATGACAAAAAATAACAAGTGTTGACAAGGATGTGGAGAAAGGGCAACAACTCTCATACAGTACAGCTATTATGGAAAACAGGTTAAGATCATTCAAAAAAACTAGAAATAAAACTGCCTATAATCTTGCAATCTATTACATATACTGCAATTACATATACTGCAATATATTACATACACTGCAATAATATACTTAGACACACACACAAGGAATGAAATCAGTAGGTGGAAAAGATGTTTAAATGGAAATGTTTATTGCAACACTATTCACAATAGCCAAGATATGTAATTGGCCCAGATGTCCATTAATGGACGTATGGGTGAAATATTATATATATATACATATATATATGTATATGTATATATAAACACATACATATAATAGTGGAATATCATTTAACCATAAAATGGTGTCATTTTCAGCAACATGGATGAGCATGGAGAACATTATGTTAAATGAAACAAGACAGGCATAGACAGATAAATACTGTTCTTATATGTGTAAGCTAAAATTATTAATGTTGCAGAGTAGAATAGTGGTTACCAAGTCTTTGGAAGTAAAGAGAAATTGGTTTTTGGAGAGAGGATGGTTAAGTGGTACAGGGATACAGTTGGACAGGAGGAGTAACTTGTATTTCTAGTGTCCTATAGTACAGTAGGGTAACTACAGTTGGCAACAATTAATTGTATATTTCAAAATAGCTATTAGGATTTTGAAATGTTCCCAATAAAAAGAAGTGATTAATATTTGAGATGATGGGTACAGCAATTACCCAGCTCAACAATACTACTACAGTTACATTATTTTAAAATATTTGTCAATCTAAAAGATTGAAATGATACTACTTATATTTTAAGCTAGTTTTCAAGGTATAATGTCTTCCATATTTAAAAAATAACTAAGTTTCTACAACAAAACTGAATGTCCCCTACCTATGCTTTGACACTTAAAGTCTGGTAGCCATAGTGGCAATGCACAATAAACAGCAATCCTAGAGGAATTTTTCTATGTGAGACTAAATTTTGCCTAGGAATCCCACATTGCTCTAGTACTTTGAAAAGATAGGGTCAACACCAAATAAATAGAAATACTTAAAATCTTTGTCATAATTCTCACAAAATGAGTATGTAGAGATGAAATGATAGGAGTTAATCTTACTATTATTTGGTTTATTTATTTTGGGTTCTTGGGTTCAACATTTCACATACGTCCTCCACTCTCATCTCCTCTGTTTCCCTTTTCCTGCCGGTCTCCAAGTGTTATTACATTCTATAAAAATATTTTACTCATGCAATTGCAATACCGTTTTAAGTTTCAAGCTCAGTAGTGCAAAATGTGGAGGTGTTTAAATCTCCAGTTTTATATATATTTTTTCATAAAAAATGAAAATCAAAATCTCAAATGTAGCAGCTGGCAGAAAAACATTATTTTTCTTCTTTTCCCTATATATGTAAGTGGCATCAAATTCAAATATTTTATTACAGAAAATCCTTGCCAATTTAAATGTCCAATTTCTCAATAAGACATGAATCAGAAAAAGTCAATATGTTTGCAAATGTGATGCTAAATTTTGCCCTTAGGTGTTTTAGCTAAATTTCCACTTGCTTCAGTGGAGTGACAAAAAATAGATCTGAGGAAAAAATGTGACCCATGAAATTGTAAATGATTGTCAAGTAGGTAGGGTAGGTAAAATATTTCTTATGCTTGTGATTGTATAGTACCTGTCAAATTTTCAAAAGGAAGACATTTAAAATCTCACAATATAACAAAATTCAATTAAGAAGTTGTTAATTTAACTAGCTTTGAAGAGCAATATTTTAAAGAATTTTTGAATAAAATACTTCTTGG
Source organism: Heterocephalus glaber (assembly GCF_000247695.1). Next base: position 911,224 of record NW_004624777.1, read on the forward strand.
TTCAAAAATATTTACTCATCTCAATATCTTTCTTATACATGACAAAAAATTTCTAGCCCAATAATATTTCATATAACAATTAGTTGTAATGTAAAACCTGAAACAGTTTCAAGTATAACCTAATACACAGTATGAAATAACCATTTTGCTTGATGGGATACATTTAGTTATCAGCATAAGATCCTAACAGTGGTTCCATGGAAAATAGAGACAAATTGTAGGATACTGCTGAAAAATGGGTTTAATGTTTTTCACTAAATTCAAGAATCAAAAATTCACTTTTTAGGGCCGGGGATTTAGCTCAGTGGTGCTGCCGCCTGCCTCACAAGTCCAAGGCCCTGAATTCAATCCCCAGTACCAAAAACCCCACCATTTTTAGACCTTCATTGGCACAACCTTAATATATTTAATTATTCTAATTTTCTAGAAATAGTTTTATCAGCATTTATGCTTCATATACTGATTTCCTGTTTACCAGCCATCTTTGTTTTAGATTATTTCATTCTTATGCTGCTTCTCACATTTCACTGACACCACTCATTGTTTAGAATCTAAAGCCACACATGTATGACAACACTTACATGTCCATACTCCAGCTTCTTTTTGCTTTAATATAATGTAGACATGACTGCTTGATTATTCTTAAAATATTTTGACACATCCTTTTTCTAATAGCTTGATTTATTATCAGCTTTCTTTGCACTGAGACACAATGCCCGATACTCACAAACTGAAGGAGGAGAGGCTTAATTTGGATCATGGTTTTGGGAAATTCAGTCCATGGTTTACTGGCTCCAAAGTAGAAACATCATGGTGGAGCAAAGCTGCTCCATTCATGGAGTCAGGAAAGCAGGGGAATCAGTGCTGGAAAGGAAGGGAGAAGGGACCAGATAAAGACCCCCAAGCCCATACCTCTGAGACTCACCCAGACACACCCACTGATGTGTTCCATCAGTTACTCAAGGTGGATCCAAAAGCCAACAAGTTGACATTCCACCCTAACCACCAGACTTGAATAATTCCTCATACCAAATGGGTATTTCTAAATCCTTATCCTGAAATCAAAAGACTGCCCACAAACTGGTTTCATCCTACTCACTCTTTCTCAATGGCCCCTATTCATTCAGAATCCCTTGTCCAATCAAACACATTTATTCTCTCTTATCACATTCTGCTGAAAGTCATGTTTACACTGTTTATTGCCAGAAAAATCTTCTTAATTATTTTTTTCTTCTTTAACTGCTACCTTTCTTTACAGTGTAACGTATACTTTAGCTTTTTCATGTCACCATTTTGGCTACCACCAGTGATCTTTCTGGCTTTTATATATTCATAGTTTTTGCTATCTGTTTATTCATTTAGCCCTGAACAACCATTATTATACAATTTTGGATACTAAAAGAGGAACAGATAGCTTTAAAAAAAAAAGAATCAGATCTGTATGAATCTCCTCATTAGCAATACCAGACAGAGGAAAGCAATCAAACAAAATGAAGGAAAAGAAAATTGTACCTAGAATTCTACTTTTTAACCAACTGTCATTGAAATTTAAATAAAAATAATGGCATTTTTAATTATATATGACTGCATAACATTTATTATGCAAAACTCTCTGAAAAAACTCAAAATTTACAATCCAGCAGGAAGAAAAATAAAACTATGCTGATGTAATGACATAAAAAGATAACCACAATATAAGTAAATTTATACACTTATTGGTTGCAAAATTCAAAATCTTTTTGTTATCAATCTAAATATACAATGATAGATATTATTGCTACAGCAAATGGATAGAATAGAACATGTGAGGAGGAACTAGAGGGAAGCAGAGATGCATAAAAGCATGTTAAAGCTCAAGAGCTTAGTCTAATTAACTCTAGAAACTGTGAGAGAAAAAGTTTAGACATGTACAGTAAAAAATTTTAGAATGTTCAGAAGAAGTAGAAAAGGAAAAAATATAGATAGAAGAAGATAAAAATAAAATGAAATAAAAAATAAGGAAAATGTCAAAATATAAGGGTATTTACTGTTGATTGTTTAAAAATAGTCTATAAGAGGTGGAAGTAAGGAAATGTCCATTAAAAGATGAAAGTGAAAACACTTCAGTATCTGTATACATACTTTTAAAAGAAACTGAAAAGAAATGTCCTTTGTATGAAAACGGATATAAAGCAGCAGTCTAGAGCAAATTCTCTTGACAATCAAGCAGTGGTATAATCATTAAGAGCTCAAATTTGTTAGTTTTTTGAGACAGGATCTCACTATGTAGTGCAAACTGACCTTGAACTTACTATGTAGCCCAGGCTGGCCTTGAACTCACAGCAATCCTCTTGCCTCAGCCTCCCGAGTGCTGGGATTACAGATGTGCACCAGCAGACCAGCTAGGAACTCAAATATGAAGTGTGGCTGAATTTGATTTTCGAAAAATCACCTCTTAGATACAGGATTTGTACCTCTGTCAACATGGAGTGAAAAAGTGACTGTGATCTGCTTCCTTATTCTTTCTCTGTTTAAACAACCCTTTACTCTCCCAACTCTAAATCCTCATAACAGACTCTGCATGTAGCAAATGAAGCAAAGAAGCAGTAATTGTGTTGTGACTGGTCTGGTTCGGGGTCAGTTTTCTTAAGAACTGATTCAGTTTTACTTTAGCTGCAGCTGTCACAGAGAGACCAGCCCTTCAACCCATGGAGGAACAACTTTACTTCTGACAGCATTCATGTGGGCTTCTCTGGCTGCAAAACTTCTCCAATTGGCTGTATTATCACACGGGTGAGGGCTACCTGGAAAGTCCCATGGCTTTGAGTTCCCTCTTCCAAGTGAAGGCATTGGAAATAACTGGAATCTTTCAGAATTCAAAAGCTCACACAAAAATAGGGCATTGATTTGACCTTTCCAGATTCAATCTTTGGACCCAACCATACTGCACCCCTTTATGACCAGCAATGAAGAAGGTATCTGTCTTTAGCCTTCAATTAAGAACTTGACTCTACTGATTATTTTTCTATACCCTCTTATTTTCAATAAGCACATCGCTTTCTTTTTTTTATTAAATTCTTTTATTGGTACATTGTAGGTGTACAACACAATTACATTTCTCATTGGGAATTGACCTTTATATAATGCATCTTGGTTCTTATTTTTTCCCCATTCCTAGCCCTCCCTTCACCCCCTCCACCCTTCCTTATTTACAAAGACTTTATTTCCATTTTGTCCATTTCTCATCATTTTTCCTTTCCCTTCTTTCCTTTCCCCTGCCCCTCCCACTACCCCTACCCCTTTGGACTTTTTCTTCCTATTTTACATTATCGATTATTCATTCTAATCATTGGTACATTTTAGGTATACAATATAATGACATTCATCATTGGAAATTTGCACCTTTATATAGTCTCTCTTGGTTCTTATTTTTCACCCTTGCCCAGCCCTCCCTTCAACCCCTCCAGTCCTCCCTATTTACAAAGATTTTGTTCCTAGTTTTCAATTTTCTCATATTAATCCCATTCCCTTCTATCCTTTCCCTTAGCCCTCCCAGTTCCTTGCCTTTGCCCCTTTTCTTCCTATCTCACATGACCTATTATACATTTAGTCCTTATTTACACTTTCAGTTTCTCACACCAGAGAAACTATTCGTTATTTATACATGTGTGTCCTATTTATTTCACTTAAAAGTATTGCCTCAATGTGCATCCACTTAGCTATAAATGTCTCTAATTTCTCATTTTTTAATGGCTGAGTAGTACTCCATTTTATAAAAAAACCACATTTTCTTTATCCAGTCTCCAGTTGATGGGCATTTGGGCTGTTTCCAAGTTTTAGCTATTACAAACTGCACTGCTATGAACATGGGCACACATATATCACTGTGGTATGATTCTTTTAATTCTTCAGGGAAAATCCCCAGCAGGGGAATAGGGGGGGTCAAATGGGACCTCCAGTCCTAGTTCTTTGAGGTATCTCCATACTGATTTCCACAGTGGTTGCACCAGTCTGCACTCCCACCAGCAGAGGAGCAGGGTTCCTCTTTCCCCACAGCCCCGCCAGCATTTGTTATTGGTTGATTTCATGATAGCAGCCATTCTTTCTGGAGTGAAGTGGAATCTCAGCATTGTTTTCATTTGCATCTCTCCAATGACCAGTGATGATGAACATTTTTTCATGTATTTATTTGCTATTTCTACTTCTTTGTCTGAGAAATGTCTGTTCATTTCAGATGCCCATTTTCGGATTGGGTCTTTAAATTTTGGAATTCTGATCTTTTAAGTTCCTTATAGATTCGAGATAGTAGACCTTTGTCTGAGGAAGAGCAGGTAAAGATTTTTTCCCACATTGTGGGTTGTCTCTTCACACTGCTGGTGGTTTCTCTTGCTGAGTCACATCTCTTTCAATAGGTGCACCTCCAAAATTTGGGATTGAAAATTAGACACTGAGCTTTAAACACCTAAATACTTTATAGCAAGCACTGTGTTTCTCCAAATTCCCTCTCACATACCTTCTTGGTAAAGACTGTCAAAGCAGTTTAGAGTCACTGGCACCTGAAGTCAGACTGGGAATCTTATTCCAAGCATTAGGCTCTGTTTAAACTTAACTTTGTAAAATCTAGTAACATTGTTCTCAACAAGGATTTGTCTCCACTCCTAGCCTTGCGCTGTTTGGTAACATCGATGGGCCAAAGAGGTCAATCCACCACTGACTGCTACCATTGGAAGTGATCCCTCATGCTTTTATATAGCCATGGTTTTGAAGTAAAAATACTTCACACCATCATACAACCTTAGCATGCTTAGAAACAAAAACTTTAAAGCTATTAAGAGAAAATATATAAGACAATTTCATGAAATCAATGTAGAGGAACCCTTGTTAAGAAATAAAAATGTTTAAAAATGTTAAAATTTAATATGGAAGAGCATTTAAAATTTTTAAAAATGTTAGTAATTTAATAAAACATTGAAAGAGGGGCTATGGAGAAAGAAAAATATTTCCAATATATATAGCAAACAGAATAGCAGTAAGAAAAAGAAAACTACCTGAAAGAAAATACACAAAAAGTAATTAATAGAAGTATTAATTAAAAAGATATTTAATGTCTATAGCACACAAAGAAAGACAAATTTAAACAACAATGAGATGACACTTTTAATCCTATCATGTAGGGAAAAAATATAAAAATTGAACATGTCCCCAAATATTGGTGAGTTGTGGGAAATTAGGAGTTCTCACATGCTATTTATATAAGTCAAAACTGAGAGGCCCACTTTGGAGAAAAATTGAACAATATCTATTAAACCTAAAAATGCTCATCCTGTTTCATCCAGTAATTCTCCTTGAAGTTTTCCAATTGAACAGGAACACTATTACTTATATTCAAGGATAATGCGGCCAAAATATTCATTGTAATTCCAATGACAAATTCTCCCCAGTAGACAGAAAAACAAAATATGATACAGTAGAGTTCCAGATGGACAGGACAATTAAAATGAATAAATTAGATATAAATGTCTCAAGATGGGTAGGTTTCAAACACATAATGTTAAGTGATAAAAATGAGTTGTACAGCATGTTACTTACATGAAAAATAACAAAGCACACCAAACCATGCTACACATTTTTATAATGATACAGATATAAGTCAAACATTTTAAAAGTCTGAATCTTTCAAAGGTGGGCTGAAAAAATCTGAGGAAGGTCTGAATACATATAAATATACAAATCTATTTATCTCAGTGAAAGGGAGATGATCAGGATCAGACGGGTTTTTCAAGAGGTCTTTAGCTTTAGCCATCATATTCCAGTTTTTTACAAGAAGATTTTCATATTGTTTGTTTAAATCAAAAATAAAATGAAGGAAAAACTGAAGTAAAATAGTAAAAATTAAAATGTAAGAAAGTAAAAGTTAAAAAGAAAACATCCAGTTCAACAGTTAAAAATTATAAATGTTTTTTAACATCAATTTTCTCCTATACTAAATGTAGATATGTATGTGTATATGTGTGTGAGTGTACTAAATGAGTTGTTTGTAACATAGAGAGCACTATGTTTGCTTATAGTATGTACTAAAAAAAAATCCATCCTTCCCTTTTCATTCAATGAAACAAAGCAAGCTTAAAATGTTCAAAGCCTTTTTTATGACAGTGCCCCTAATATCTGGGTTCATGATTACATTCAGTCTATCTGAGAAACATTTGGCCAAGAGGATAGGAAAGAATCCAGTACCTAAGTTCAAACATGATTCATTAACCTGTGGATAGCCTTACCTTCTCAAAAACTCGTCTGACAGTTTTAACATGCTTGGGATTCTAGTCAAAGGAACTGAAACATTATTCATTAATTACCTTAGGAAGCTAGAGAAAAGAACCAAAGGTCTAGATGCAGTAAAATTAAATATCCCTTTGTAAAAAGATGAAGTACCCCCAACTGGGATATTACTTTCTGAATAATCCTGTGGATATTCTTGGTTTGAAGACCAAACCATAACTCACTTTTGGAGGTTTGTTAGCATTGTAAACTGCCAGAGCACAGTTTTATGAAAGACTGAAGGACCTCAGACTGAACTTGCCCAATTAAACAGATTAAATTCTAGCTGTGAATTCAGGCCAGGGCCATGCATTATTGTTTTATTACAGAATAAACATAAATTTACCAATGCAGTGAAGTTTGCAGGTGGTGAAAGTCTACAATTTTCCCAGTGGAAGTATTCATTTATTTAACTCTGGTTATGAAGTTAAAAAGGGTTCTAATGCATCTAAGGCAAAAAAAAGAAGAAGAAAGAAAACATCTGTAACTGAGAGATAAACACTTGGGACTAAATTTATTTTCAGTTATTTGTGAACTATTTTATTTTGAGTTAGGCATAAGTACTGGAGATGCATATTTTCACATAGTAATAAAATATACCTTAAAAGAACAAAGTACCAGTGTGTAAGTAAAAACAGATATAAGATGTCTAGAAAAATATATGGCCATTCCATCTTTACCAAACATGTTCAAATTCAATGATTGATGAAAGATGAACATTTTTGGTTTGATTCAAGTAGATTCTTTTATTTTTTGAAAAAAAATCGCCTTAATGGGTCCTGATTTCTGTAACAAAATACCATTAATTTGGGTGGCTTATAAGCAACAGAAATTTATTTTTCCCAGTTCTAGAGGCTGGGAAATCCAAACTCAACATGCAGCAGATTTTATGAGAGCCTGCTTTCTGGTTCATAGGCAACACATATAGTTGGTCCTCAAATGGTGTGTGTGGGGAAGCTGGGGCACCCAGGTCTCATTTGGAAGGTCTCTGATCTCATTCATGAGAGCTTTGCTCATATGATCCAGTCACCTCTCAAAGGCCCTACCTCCTAATTCTTCCTTGAGGGGTTAAGATTTCCAAATATAAATATATAAACCTTTGAGGGTGGAGGCACAAATGTTCAAATCACAACAGAAATAAAGATAATGATCTCCAGTACTACAAAACACAATCATCATCATCATCATCATCATCATCATCATCATCATCATCATCATCATCATCTGAAAATAATGAGAATATATCCTTATTTGTATAGTATTTTACAATTTGGGATGGGAAGGGAAGAAACAGAACAGGCATTATTTATGATGTGTATTGCTTTAGCATGATTAGCCTTTGCTTCTGAAAATAGTCATTTTCCTCAAACAGCAATTTAAGGTATCATAAAGTTATTAACTCTTTACCTTGTGATACTATATATTATATTTAAAAAATATGTTGTCATCATTTTGCAGTAATTCCTGCATGATCTAAGTGTTTCATAAGAATTGCCTGCAAGGGCAGTCCAATAAAAGTCAAATTTGTATATAAATATTGTGTTTAGAATTCTTAATACATATATAAAAAATGGTTATTAATATTTATACAAGTAAGGGCTGGGGATTTAGCTCAGTGGTGCCACTGCCTGCCTTGCAAGAACAAGGTCCTGAGTTCGACCCCTGGTACCAAAAAAAAAATTTTATACAAATAAAACTTTTTAAAATATTCTTTCCCTTAGAGATATAAAAGAATAAATAGAAAAAAAATCTTCAAAACTTACTTTGATCTCTTGGGAATGGTGGAAATTCTTTCTCATTGTTTCAGTGCTCAAATCCCCAGAAAAGCCTGAGATCAGATAGAACAGACACACCTTTTCTAACAAAATTTTACAATTGGGGGCTTTACTAGCAGATCTGTCTCTGTGCATGTGTATGCATAAAAACACAAGCATTCACTCAAACAGGGTTGCAGAATTCAAAGCAGGCAAGAAAAAAAAATGACAGGAGCTCCCAGATGCTGGTATAGTCATACTGAATTACCCATTGGCAAATAATCTCCTGCTAGGGAAGAAATTCATGAATCCTGACAGATAGGACATCTGGGTCTGAAATCAGAGCAAATTCTATCATCTGGCAAGACCTGGTGACACTGTGTATACTGCATAGACCTTCTTCTCTAGGCTTTGACTCCCACCAGTATGGGATCCCCCCAGTCTCATTTACTACAAAACCCCTCAGGAATTCTGTCCAACAATGCAACTGACCTTTAGCTTTTCCGAATAGACCCTGTATGTTTTCATTCTCCTGAACTGCTTGGCCCTGTGCATGTGCTCCTATTTTCTGAAACAGAAATGTCCTCCTTTTACTATTGTACCAATTTGTCTTATCCTTGTCTCCCAAATTAAAACAATACATAGGCAAAAAGCCATATGCTACACACATCCTCTATATTTCCTCTGTTAAGCCTTCCTTGATCATTCTGGAGAAGTTATTAGGATTGCTCTAACAAACTACCTCAAATGGGGGCGGGGGTATGGGGAGGGCTTAAACAACAGAAATGTATTGTTTCTAGGTTTGAGACCCAAAGTCTGAGGGTAAGGTGTCAGCGGGTTTCCTTCCTTAGGATATCCCCAAGAAAAATTTGTCCCACGCTTTCTTCCTAGCTTGTGGTAGTTCGATGGCTATCTTCAGTGTTTATCAACTTCTATTGCAACAGCCAGATTTTTAGCTCTATCTATGTGTATGTCTTCACTCAGCTACCTAAAAAGGGCAGCGGGCATACTGGATTAGAGGTCCACCCTACTCCACATTGAATTTATCTTAACTAATTACATGACAACAACCCTATTTTCAAATAAGGTCCCACTTGGAGGTTCCAGGGCTTAGAAATTCAACATATGAATTTTGGAGAGACACTATTCAACCTACAACATTCATCCTTCCAAAAGTGTAAACTAAACTCAGACTGTTGGAAGAGGCCGTTAAATTCATGTTTAAATCTCTTAACCAACTCTGATTCCATCCTCTGGTTAAATGAGTCATATAGATGCTGACACTATCATTAAATTATGTGATTTGAATGATTCTTTGAGGCCATAGTTTTCCTGATTTTTAATCAAAAGAAAATTCAGTCAATTCTTTATTAGTATGTAATTACTATATAATTTTCAAGTATTTGCTCCTAAGCATATTTATCTTTGTCAGAAAAAGAGGAAAAAAAAAGAAAAAACCCAAAACAAACAGAATCAATGCTACTTTGATAAATAGTTTAATGTAGAGTACCTTCCTGCATACACAAACACACATACCTACCTTCTTCATGACTTGATTATTCACCATGGTCCAGACACAGCTAAATGCTTTCAAAATACATCTTTCTCTTAATCTTCACATTGATGTTGTAAGGACATAGGATTTACTATTATCCTAATTTTTCATAAGAGGATGTTGAAAGTCAAAATCATATAGTAGACTATATAGGAAAGACAAGTTTACCTTTAAATCTCTACCCTTAACTGTGATTCTACATTAAAAAGTTAATAACTAAATTGAATTGCTTGCTACTTTATAAATTTCAATTTTCAACTACCCTAGCTTTCCCCCACTAAGTATAATTGACAGGCTATCCCATAATCACCAGTCACAAAAGAATGTAATAAGAACAATATAATGAGAAAGATTTTAAAGCACATTGAAGACCATTTACCAAACCTGCCAATAAATAGGGGTATTCACATCTTAAAAGCACATTAATTAACTCTTTCAATCCATAATAATTTGACTACTAATATGGGCTCTGATATTAAGCCCATGTCTAATGATACCTAACTAAAAAGATTCCTTTGAAAATTGGTCTTCCATGAAAAACAAGTGTCAAATTATATTGGATTTCTTTCTCCAGTCTGATTGGCTTCTTTTAATCTCTTGGAATTTATAAAATGCAATCTTTGTGGAGCTAATCTGCTGATGATGATTTGAGAATAGATTTAATCCAAATACACATTTATTGTGTAATAAGTTTAACATTGATGGATTTTTAATAAACTCATTATAAGAAGGCTAGGATTGTGTCTTTCATCTCTACTCAAAGTCATTTAAGCTCATTTCTAAACTTGTAGACTTCATAAATCCACATGAAGTACTAAACCAAAAGAAAGCTAGCCAACATTCATACTGGTATCTGCCAGTGTTCCTACAGTCCTCAGCATTTCTACAGATGAGAGAAATTTCTGATGTCAAATTCAGGAAGTGCTGTGAAACACTTAGGAAGGCTTGGGAAAATTGTTAGTGTTTTCTAAGGGGGAAAGGATCTGCATTGTGAATCAGAGTAAGATTCCTAAAATAAATTCCCCCAGGAATTCTAGGGACCAGAAAAACTAAATGAAGCAAGTAAAAGAAGATGATAGGTTGCCCGTAGAGTACAGTCCAGCCCCACATGGGGTAGCCTGGGTCTCACAGTTGCTCTTTCCTTGAATCCTAGCCCAACCCCACGTACCATCTTCACTCAAGCTCCTTTCTTTCAGAGAGAATACTGCTAGGTGCTTCCTTTCCAAATTCCATACAGGTAGAGTTCTTCCTCTCTCTTTGGTGATTAGCCAAAGTGCCAGATTTTCTTTACTACATTTTTTGGGTTGGATCCAACGAAGTTTGTAAAAATCAAAATATTCTGACATACTCATAAAGGCAACCAAAATTTCAGCTTTACTGACTAAACAACTAGTTACATAATAAATTCATTTTAGCTAGCATTACAAAATTCAGTAAAAGTATAAAATAGTGATAAAATTTGTCTGAATTACCTTGTTATTTTTAGCAAACTAAAAGATGTACTTACTGTAATTTTTATGACAATTACTGAAATTGTTGTATAAAGTAAATGAAATTATGACTATAAACCACAGAGATAGCCTAGCATATTCTAAGTAGTCAATAAATATTACTTATTATTAATTCCTAAGGTATTACTATTCCATAAGATTTATGTTTTAATTAGGAATATATGCCTCTTCTAGTACTGTTCTTCCTTCAGAAATAATTCACATTGTTTACTTGGAAAAAGATCTCAAGGACTTAATCATGCATCACAAGTCACCCAGGGAAGAAAAGTTGAGTGTGATTGGATGTAACTCAGTGGAGATATATACAAGTGTAAATAACACATATGACTAAATATGATACCAAAAATATGTACAATTTGTAATTTTTCCTTAGAAAGGATGGTTTACATAGGTGTGGGTAAAAGTGCAATGTGGACATACTAATACTTCTTTTACACATTACAAAGATAAGAAATACATACTCCTGGAGGTTGTAGTTAAGACTTTGACAAGGTCTGGGAGTGTACCTTAGAGGTAGAATGCTTGCCTAGCATGTGAGAGGCCCTGGGTTTCATCCCCAGTACTACCCCCAAAAAATTATTTTGACAAGCATACTCAAGGTAGATACTTAACACTTGACTTCAAAATATGTTTCTTGAAGGGCTGGGGATTTAGCTCAGTGGTTCCAACTCCTGCCTTGCAAGCAGAAGGACAACACATGGACTCCCCACTCTCTAACTCCTTCTGTATTTATAGCCAATGGACTATATTTGTAAGAGATGTGATAATAACAATAATAACTGAATTTATAAAATAGAAGGAGGTGCCTATAACCTGTGTCATCCAGCTGTTGAAATCAAGTTTCCTTCTCTGAAACTGAGAGAACTAATGTGACACGCAAAGGCTTCTAATGCTTCCTGGGTCTTCTTCGTAACTGAACCATTGTATTCCTTAACTTGCCAGCCAACATCATAAAGAATCTCTCAGTTGAATGATAATTATTGTAAGTGAAAGAAAGAAGTAAAGGATGTCTAGGCTTGCTATTTAAATTTGTTTGTTATGCAAAACACATAAAATACTGAGAAAGATAGGACAAAAATCTCAGATGATCAGGATCTTTAGTATGAAGGACAAACTGAAAAAATGAGATTATTAAAATAACGATCATGTTGTACTCTAATATTGTCTCACATTACTTAATCTTTTACTATTATTGATATTTATTGTAGAAGAATTAATCTTCATTGACTAGCTTGTCAAATCCCATGCGCCATAGATAAGAAATTCAGTAATACGAACAATAAGAAATAGTGTAGCCAAATTTTTCTCCCATATTTATGCTTTCCTTTTATTTTATTGATTAGGAGAATGCTGACAAGAACATCAGAAGAAGCACATTAGATTCCCATTCTTGAAACAGAGATAAAGACCCTCAGATATGTGCATTTCTTTCACAACACTACAGGTCCATAACTTGTAAAAAAACCACAAAACCTCTAGGTTCTTTTCGACACAATCCATGTAAATATTTTCTAACAGAATTTCAAAGTGTGATTGAAAAATATAGTGTATGTCTAACTTTAAAAAAATTTATTAAAGTAAAACACATATGGCCATCACTACCCTGTAAATGCTCCCCTTCTCTACAAGCACACTTTATCCCATCATTCTTGCCACTTTCTGAAGTAGTTCTGAAAGTTTTTTTTTTTTTTTTGAGACAGGGTCTCTCAATGTGGTTCAAGCTGGCCTTGAACTCACTGTGTAACCCAGACTTGCCTCAAACTTGTGGCAATCCCTCTACCTCTGCCTCCTGAGTGCTGAGATTACAGGAATGGGACACCGTGCCCAACCTGAAAGGTATCTTTTGTGAATGTCCTTAGTTGTGCTGTCGTGGCTGCCTCAATGCTCTGAATTCACTTAATAAGTTTCCCTTTCATGATCATTTTGACTTTGCGGAAGAGCCAGAAGTCTCACTGTGCCAGATCCAGTGAAAAAAGTGGATGAGGACACACCATAATGTTTTTATGAGCCTGTCTTTCCATTGGATGATACTTGGCAGCAGCATTCACTGTATTTTGATCACACCTTATAAAGACACAAAAGAGGACCTGAAGAAATGCTTCAGAGAGTGGCAAGAATGATAGGATAAATGTGTTCGAAGGGAAGGGGGAGTATTTTGAGGGAGGATTAAAGGCAATGTGTGTTTTATTGCACAGTCTTTTGTTTGTGTGCATGTTTGTTTGTTTTTCAGTACAGGGGATCAAACTCAGGACCTTGCACTTGTGAGGCAGGTGGAGTGCCACTGAGTTAAATCCCCAGCCCTTACTGCACAGTTTAAAAAATTTTAAAATTCACTATGTTTTTCCATCACCCCTTGTATGTTTCCATTCATTGTTCATTAAAACTGCAAAGTAAAGTGAGGTCAAGAAAATTGCAAACCTAGAAGGAACTCCTGAAAGATTTAGGTTAATGCTCAAAAGAACAAAATTGGAGCCAAAAGATTTGCAAGACAACCCTCACTGAGACGTTATAAAGGGCAGCAGGCATCCTAGGGTGCAGATGAGAGCATGTGAAGCTGTTGGAACAGATTTTGGCTGAGTCTCAGGGTTTGGGTATGGAAGGTGACACATCACTCTATGTAAATTGCTTTGACAGCTCCTGCACTTCCACAGCAATTGCTCAGTGTGAGGGCAGCCCCCTTGGGACCTTAGGAGGGATAAGGATAAAGGCAAAGATGTGGTATCACTGCAGGGCACAGACAAGGTCATCCCATGTCCTATGTACTACATTCTGCTTCTGCCTTTTCTCCTTCATAGTCTGGTGTTGATAGGAACAGGACAGTTGGGGATATAAGACCTGGAACGGATTGCATTGACATGAACTCAACACAAACCACATGTTCACTACTGATTTTGAACTTTGTGTTTCTCAAAAGAAATCAAAGACATAATCTACTTTCTTAAATAATTAAATAGGCCTTTTTTCAATACTTAAGAAGGCCCTCCCACCCTTAGGGAAAATACTACCCCCTCACCAACTCCAAGTTCTATAATGTTAATTTTTTTGCCTTTCAATGATTTGAAAACATGCTTTTTCCCCTCTAATGTGTTTTGATTTGCTACAAGCAAGTGATTTCTAAAGATAAAAGTTGGTAGCATTTGCTTCTAGAGGTTATTTCAAAACCATTGACTTTAATCAGTAATTCAGTATAGCCCATTATGATTTTTTTTTTTTTTTTTTTTTTGGTACTGGGGAAGAATTGAACTTGGGACCTTGCACTTTTGAGGCAGGTGCTGGAACCACTGAGCTAAATCCCCGGCCCATAGCCTATTATTTTCTTAAGCTTCAGAAATTGTACCAGTATCATCACTTCCCAACTAAGTTAAATTTAGGTTGGGTCAGGATTGCAAAATTGTATTCTTAGTGGAAAGATGCTTCCTAAAGAGACCTTATGCTAACAGCTTATAACCACACATGGAAGAGGCTTTGATTAAAATAATTATTCAATTTCCAACTGTGTTTTCTCCTATGCTACTAATACAACTATTTTAAGTAATATCCCATGGACTATTGCCCTTCTTGTCACCCACGATTTCCCAATCCTCAATCAACCTTAAAATTAAATAAATAGAATTTTTAAAGAAACCAAGTTTGTATGTTGTGGGAAAGGACATACACTCTGCTCTTTTTACCTGGCTTTTATTTTCAAACATTCCTACTCTCATTCATCAGGCTCTTTTGCCTCCATTCCAATCCTTAACTATATAAATTATAAGGAACTTTTGCTTTCTTCATGAACATAGACAGACAGAATAATTAATTACTATCCTCATTATTTCCTTAAATAATAACCCAAATTACACAGGTACTCAGCACAGCAATTAATCCTTAAAACACTTTACCCTAAGCTAATTTGCCATTGTAATTCTCCTAGAATGGCTATTATCCTCTCTTTACAAAGGGTGAGCTAAAAGGTTAAGTGAAGAGCTTAAGGCCACTGAGTAAGTTAATACCATTTCTGCAAGTAGATCACAGGAATGCCAGGTCTCAGCCTTTAAGCTCCAATTAGAAGAACACATTCATAAGAATGGCTCATTGAAAAGTCTGAATAAGGGTACATTTTATTCAGGGGCTTTCTCCTCTTTAGAAAGAAATACACAAAATATATATTGGAACTATTTGTTTTTTTCTGAAAACATTTGTGTTGAACACTTAAAATATAGAGAAATATGTGAACAATAAAAGAATAGTCTCAGACCATTCATGATCATCATAAAAATTTTATAATTTTCTGTATATATTTGTTATTTTACAAAGTTGTGAATATTTTGTTGTGATTCATCCAATGTGTATATATATATATATATATATATATATATACCTGTGTACACACACACATCTGTACATGTTTCTGTGTGTGTGAATGTATTTCCACATCAATTGATCTTTTACTAAATGGTGAGAAATGTAGAGTCAGAAATGAATGGAAAAAGGCAGTACGGTGGTACACACATGTAATCCCAGCTCTCTGGGAGGTTAAAGTAGGAGGATTATAAATTTGAGTCCAGTCTATGCAACTCAAGAACCTAGTAAGACCCTGT
>NW_004624777.1:933899-948237 GCF_000247695.1 Heterocephalus glaber
TGAGAATTTATTTTTGATTTCATTTTTTCCAGATCCCCTTTTGTTGCCAGTTCAGTGGGTCCAGGTGGTTGAGTATCAGAGTGTTCCATGTCATTTCCCTTTGGGGTTGTTGTAGGTGATCTGGAAGTCTGGTTTTGAGACTTATTTACTTGTTTTC
Source organism: Heterocephalus glaber (assembly GCF_000247695.1). The sequence continues at coordinate 934,057 of NW_004624777.1, forward strand.
TCATTTCGACTGGATGAGGGGGGCTGTTGGCGCCTGCATAGATTATGTCCTCTGAGCTGGGAGAAGTGGGACAGGGGCCGGGAGCAGCAGTAGGGATGGTGGCCCAAAAGCCCTTTCCTGTGTTCTGGGAGCATCCGGAGGGATGGTGGCCTGGAAACCCCTTCCTCTGGACCAGGAGCAGTGGGACAACAGCTCAGAAGCCCCTACCTCTGGGCTGGGAGTGGTGAGACTCAGTACAGTGGTCTGGTGGTCGGGTGTCCTCTGCATCTTTGTAGTGTGGAACCAGGTGGCTGTACAGAGGAGCTGGGGGTTTGGCGGGTGTCCAGTGGATTGTTGCTGGCCGGCCGGGGCGTGGGCTGATTCGGCGTGTTCCTTGAGACTCGCCATGTGATGTCTTTGCCATGTTATGGTGCAGCAAGAAAGCCCTCATTAAATTGACCTCTCAGCCTTGGACCTTCCAGCAACCAGAGCTGTGAGTCAAATGAACTCTACTGTTCGTAGTTAATAGTATTCTGTTTCAGTAGTCTCTAATGTACTAAAATATCAGCCCAAACCAAACAGTTCATAAATTGAGAAGTTGGAGAGAGAGTTATTAGGTTCTGTTACATGTTTTAACAGATTATTTTCAACCCAAAAGTTTTTAGTATTTTCTGTACTCTGCATACAGAATCATTCAATACCAATTTTAACTTTGGTGGTAGTCATAGGGAAGGAGCTGAATGAACTGCAGAAGTCAGCGAACTAAGAAATCAAAGATTTGATCACCAACCACTAATAAGGAATATTTTACTTATTTCCTGTTTACTGGGCAGTCAGTGTGCACCACTTTCTTTGCCAGGCACAGAAAGCCAAGAATGCAAAGATAAATAATCCCTGCCCTAAAATGATGCAAAATTCTCACAGCTAGCCTCTTACTAGGTATACCTGCTGAAAATATTTCCTACCACACCTTTTGTAATTGAAACAAACAAAAACATTACAGGAGTGGTAAATTTAAAGTGTAAGGAGATATTTAAAAGCTTGCGTGAACATTTTTAGCATAAATAAGTACTTACATCTCTTTATTATGAACTCCTAAAAATCTAGCACACTTATAATTGATAAACAATTCAAATGTCTCTTTCTCAGTCCTGACCTTTGATTCTCCCCAGGTATTTGGCCTTTGAAGAACTCAAACTTTCTTGAAATATTTCCTCCTTTGATTTGACTTCAATTTTTGTCTCTATTTGAATTTCTCCTGTGTTTTATTGGCTTTGCTCTTCTGTTCCCCTTATTGATATTGCCTTTTCTTCCCCTCAACTGTGTCTCTGCACTCCATTGTACTTTAATCCCTTTTATTCTTCTAATCCAAGTTTTATTTGTACCTTACCTAAAACATATTTTCACCACATTAAAGGTCTTAATATTGCCACAACAGCAATTACATTTCAACATGAGTTTGGGAGGGGACATTTGAACTATAGCAGTGGACTTAACTTCAGACTCCAGGAGTGAATCTTAGTTGACAAATCAGTGAGGCTCATACATCTCCTTTGCCACAGGACAGGTAACTAAACACTTAAGCCAGCTGAGAGCAAGTCATTTGCCTAGTCATGGAGACTTTTTGAAGAATGTCTTAAAGAGTACAAAAAATAATGTTTTCTGAGAATTCTGGCATGTCTTTCTCTTCTTTTGGGGATTGTGATTGATGTCTTAGGCAATAAGTACAAACAACCTGCTCAATGCTTCCTTTTGTGGCTTCGTTTTCTTAAATCTTTAGGAGAAGTGTAAAATTTGATCCTACATAACGGGTTTGTAATTAAACAGAGTACTCTAGGGGAATGGAGGAGGAGAGAAAGTGATCCTTCTAGACTAGGAGAGAAATAGTGGTCTGATGAGTACAGGGAAAGTGCACTTTTCTCTAAAACAGAGGCCCTGGAAGGAATGGCTACATGGTACACTGGGAGAGGCTAGTTTGAGCCACATGAACTTGGCAAAAATGTCCATTCCCAAGGGCAGCATATCAGAATCAGAATTGCCGGTCTCAATGGATCTATTTAAACTACAACACTTATGTATATGTGTCTTAGTCACGTTCCTTGTTGCTGGGTCAAAATATCCAACACCCAATAGCCAATTTAGAGGATTAGAGGTTTAGTTTGACTCAGTTCAGTCCATGGTTGACAGGCTGCAAGGCAGAAAAGGCATGGTGGAAGGGCCTGGGCAGAGGAGAGCTACTTATCCCATGCCAGCCAGGAAGCAGAGAGAGAAACAGGAAGAGCCAGTGAGGGAAATATGCCTTTCTGGGACACACCCCCGTGACTCACCTCCAAACAGGCTCCACCTCCTAATAGCAAATCAACTATAGTGTTACAATAATCCAACCACCTTCTAAAAGCCCCACCTCTGAACAAATGAGGCATTTGGGTCATTCTAGCTCTAAGCCATAACAATATCTCCACAGTAACTAGTGTGGAAAAATGACAGTGACCCAAATGATCCTTCTGATATGTTTGAGCTTATCTAAAATTTTAGGATCTTTGCATAGGTTCACAAAAGGAATCCCAATAAATACTGAAGCTGAATTATCTTCCTATTTGAGCTTAAAGAAAATAAAAACAATTTTTAAAAACTTGATTTACCTAAATTTGTGGACTAAAAGTTATATGTGGTTTAAACATACAGATGCCCAGTAAATGTGTGATTAAATGATAGATGGATAAATGGATGGATGGAAGGATGGATGGAAGAATAGCACTTTAAAACTAGTTTGAAAGCTCATGCTCTGACAAAGACTGATTTATCTCCGTCGGATAACTCTGAGGGTAATGAACAATGACTTGAGGTTATCCAAATTCTGAGTAAATCTGCAAGAATCAAGCTTACGTAGCTATTCTCTCAATGTTCTAAGTATTATTAAAGTACGTAAGCTTGGTATTCATCTGCATCTGGGTCACTGAGGCCAAACAAAACTAAGTAGAAAAGAAAACTCCAAATAGCACAGAGCTCTCCATGATTTAGGTCAGAGGTGTCTGCTCTGCCATCCAAGCATGACAGAAGTGCAGGTGCAGGCATCAGGGTAGAAGTCCCAAAAAGAGTTCATGTGACCTTGAAAGTCACAGAATTATTCACTGTGTGGAATGGTGACTGAGTGGCTCTAGTGCTTTAAAATCTTGGCTTATTTTCACCAATGTAGGGATTGTTCTTTTGGAAAACCCCAGAAATTACATTATGACATAGGGACTACTTCAGCTTATCTGTTAACTCCCTAAATTGGCAGTACAACCATACAATAAATTCATTATGAACTCTTAAAGGAGTGTTAAGAGACTCAAGTATTTTGTAATGCTATTGAACAGGACACAAAGGTTAAATTCCGTGGAGTATTTTTCTTCAGATGTGTCTATTGCAAAATTGAAGCTTTCCTAATTGATCCATACAGATTGACCCATATTCATTGTAGTGTTAAGTATTTGAATCACCTCATTACTTATAAAATTGCACTTAAAATATGAGAAACAGTTATGTAGGCTGGCTGCAATTCTTAAGAATATTCAATTTGACCACAAGGGAAATAATATTACTGACACAAAGATGAGTGTTTTCATAACATTGCTTTTATAACCAACTGTACATTGTGAAAGTATGTAAAGAATGGACTTTATATAAAAAATAACCTTGTGCTTTTACAGTTCTTTTCTCCATATGATGAAAAAAGTATCATACAAAATTGACAAGATCAACTTCTCTAGATGATAGATGAAGTGCAGAATCACTGCATACTCTCAGAAAGAAATACTTTGAAAATTTGTAATTCCATAGCAATGTGGAAGTGACTGATAATTCTGAAATGAAATTCAGAAATTCCAAAATTCAGAAATTGAAAATCAAGCTTATAGGATATGTAGTTAGTTATAGTGTTAAGGACCTATTTCCATTGCTCTGGGTCCATGGGGATTATCTGAAGAAGCTGTAGCTGTCTTCAGTTGTGACAGTGCTGTAGTTTGGACCTGTAGTGTCCCCCAAAGGCCCACACGGTGAAGGTTTAGTCCTCAGCTTGGCACTATTGGAAGATGGTGGAACTTGAAAAGGTGGGGCCTGGTGGAAGATTTTCAGTCACTAGGAACACGCTTTGGAAGGGGGTTGTGAGATTCTGGTCTATTCTCATTCTCTCTGTCTCTGTGTCATATTCACATTCTCTCTCTCTCTCTCTCTCTCTTTCTCTCTCTCTCTCTCTGACTGCAATGTTAAAAGCAGCTTTCTCTGCCATACACTCCCAGTCATGTGCTGCCTTGCCAGAAGCCCACAAGCAATGGGCCTACTGACTATGAACTGAAACTTCTGAAATCATGAGCAAAAAACCCCAAACAACCCTTCCTTCTTACAAGTGGATTACCTCAGATATTTTGTTAGAGATAGAAGTCTGACTTAACATAGGTGGTGTGTTTGTTAATCTAATAGGCATAAGTCTATTCTGTTCTTTGCCTCTAAACTGTAATTTTACCCATTCCTTATAAAGTTCAAAAGACAAAAGTGACAAAACAAAAGTTCAGTCTTTATAGCAGCAACTGTAGTTCTAATTGATCATTTAATAGGGATGCCCAATGTTGGCTTCAAAATTATCAGTCAACAGGTGAAGAATGAGGACAGAGTAGAGAGACATATTATTCTGCTCTAGCTTTGTTTACAAATTTTTTTTTTTTACAAAATTGATCAAGGATTAAGGAGAACTTAAGGTCACATTGCGTCTCTTCCATGGTAAGGCAGAAAGTTTTAGCTTATTAAAAATGCTGTGAATGTGTCAGAATAGGTTAAAGTCACCGTGGCAGTGGCAGTATGGCAATAGTTCTTATTTCTGAGAGCCCTTTTGCTGCTATGACATGACTCCATCTACTCTTCTGTTCTAGAATCATCCTTTAAAAAAACACCCCGAAGACCACCATGCCACTCCATTTTCATCCAAGTTATCCCTGAAAGGAGTAAATTCACGTATGTCAATAATTCAACATAACAGAAGATTCTCCTGTCATCTATGAAAGCATCTTATTAGCTAGAAAACGAAAGAGTTCAAGCCATGTCTAAAACATTTTTGTTATGTGCCTGGGTTTATAACTCAAGCACTAGGAAAAAATAAGAACTCAATAATATAAGTGTTCTTATTTCACTAGTTCTCCTAAAAGGTTTCCATTTTTATCCTACATTCACTTACCTATGATGGGGTAATCATAACATGCTTCTGAAATATATGGCACCTTGGTATTTGAAGAAACAGCAGAAGCAGATCATAGAAACTAGAAAAAATTCCCATTGTATTTTCTTCTGTGGAGTGGACCATAAAACCTAGCTGATCTTTTTCTAAGAACAAGTCTAAAATTTGCATTATAGAAGATCCCTTTCTTATTTCTGAAGACACAGAGAAAGAATCTGAATGTTTAGGCCTTGCTGAAATCACCTGGCTCAGATTATTATCATTAGGTCATGTTCCTTTGTCCAAACATTTTTCTCCATAACAATCTACTCACCCAGACTAGCATAAAATGCAGTTCTGCATTTCCTTACATTATCTCTAAAGGTTCTCACATAATGTAAAACTTATATTAAATAAATTTGGTTATATTTTTTCTCCTGTCATCTCTCTTTTGTTACAAGGGTCTCAACCATGAATTTAGAGATGGGTGGAGAAAAGATAGTGCTCTATCTCCCCATACTCATCTGCTAGCCAGTGCTTGGTAGTTGCCTTTGACAGTTCTATAGGCTAACTTTAGTCTTAATTTGCACATTAGAAACTTTAAAATACTGCAGTGAAATGCTTAGCTATAAGAAATCAATGGATCGGACAGATCTTTTCAGAATGTTACTTTTATTCAAAGGTTTTAACAAATGCTTTGATGATTTTGCTATAAGGAAGTCTACATTTTTTACTGTGCTGAGCTATACAGAGTAGTCATTAAAACTTACTTTTGTCAGTATGTGAATGAAGACAGCAGATCTGAAATTGGGGCATGCACAGCCTTTGCCTACAAACAGTTACCTTTAGTCCACTGATCTAAATTGAGAACATTGAAAGAGGAAAGTGAGGAAATCCAGAATTCCTTCATGTCCAGGATGAATCCCTAATTACAGAGACTCAAAGAGGAATTAACCAAATAAACTCACACACCAGATGACCCCCAAAAAAACTAATCCTGAGAAGACAATGAACTGTGGCCTCAGTATCCTTTATAGCTTTGTAAGCCTGTGGTTACTCTGCGTGCTCAGTCAAAAGTTTTTTAATCCACAGGAATAATTTCAGGAATACAATCATGAGAGAGGACACCAATCCATGAATAAGGTCAATTAATTCATTGTTCATCTTAATGATAATGGGTGGCACATTAAGTTGATTTAACATAAAAGTTTCAAAAATCTGTTTTTTACTTTATGTAGCAAGAATCTTTCAATGAAAGTGAAGTTCAAACGTCAGAAAGAATACTGATTTTGGGAAGACAGGTTTTTATTGTCAAGTAATTCAAAATATTATTTTAAAAGTTAAATAAAGCTGTATGTTATGATACAAAATGTTAGATTAACCTATCTGTTTATGATAAAGAAGAAATTTCAAACAATTTTGTATAATATAGTGATCCACTTTGGGGTGTGTCTATAATTGCTTCCAAAATGGGTTCTTGCCAATTCATGCTTATGGGAAGGTTCCTTGTATGTGTGCAGACATCAGAGAATGATGATGACCAGAAGTAAGTTAAGGTCATGTTCAGTGCCTAGCACCATGCCAAGTGGTCATGAAAACCTTGGTAAATTTAATACAAATAGTAAAATTGGAGCTATGGATCACTCCCCTCTACTCACCTCAACCTAGGCTGACCCCTGACCTTTGTCCTCAGGTGTACTACTTGGAGGAAGTGATAAGAAAGACAAAGAAACTTGGGTCTGCCTTGACAGATTCCAAAGTCCCAAACCAGGACACATGCATGTCAGACTCTCCAATCTATCCTATAGTAACCTTTCTTCACCTGAAGTTTATTAATGTTTCATGCATATGACTGAATCTAATCTCATATATCCAATTATTACAGAGTGAATTATGGGAAAGTTCAGGCAACGCAGACAGGGCTGACATGACTCAGCACCCTGTCAATCATGTTGTCAGTCATGCTCTGAAAGACAATGGGAGGTAGCTTAGACTCTACACACCATTTAAAATTCTTAAATCCAACATTTGCAGTGCTTGTGTTATTTTCCTTTCAGCTGGCACGAGTCCTCTCACTATAAGCATACTATCACCTAATTAAACTTCATTAAACTTTGCTGCTTTTTCCTTATCATCAGGTGCTATGTCCAATTCTTTATTTGTCATGCATAAGAACCTAGAAACCTGGGCCGGGGATGTAGCTCAGCGGTTCTGCTGCCTGCCTTGCAAGCACAAGGTCCTGAGTTCCATCCCCAGTAACAACAAAAAAAAAGAACCTAGAAACCCATCCAACACTCCTTCATCTATGGCAACAAACTTGTCATTGTTGCTCTTACTACTTGTTACCATCACCGATGATCACTATTATTAAAGTATAAGTAATTTCTTCCAGAGTAGTTTTTGTTTATTTTTGTCACACTAGGAACTGAACCCAGGGCTTATCACTGAGCCACATTTCCAGCTTATTATCCAAAACATTAAAATCAAGTAAGCGTGTATGACTGTTGTCTGAATATGTGCAAAACTTTCCATTGAAAAATGTAGGTATGCCCACTAGATTCATTTTAGTTATGTTTATTACTAAGGAAAATTAAGTTGTTTCTGGAACTTTTGTCCTGTGTATTAAGTTACATCTTGCCTCTTGCAAGAAAGAATCCATGACATTAAATGAAAATGTTTTGAATAACTCTTTCCTTAATCAATACTTTTTACGTTTCAATGAAGTTAAATATACCTTAGACAATGACAAATTCTTTTGAATGAAAATCCTTCTTACCTTTGAGATAAGTGTGAAGAATATGAATGTTTCCTCACCATTGAGATTTGCTCCAAGTAGTCTGGTTGTCTAAGTAATTGTGAGAAGCTATCAATTTGTTCTTATGAATGGTCAATAGAAAATGAGGAAGTCTTTTGACTCATAAATGAAACATAAGGATGATCAATATGTATGCCACAAGCCAAAAAAATCATAGGAACATCTAGATTATTTGCTACAACTATATCAACTTGGTAAGACATAGTTAATTTTCCTCTTCCTTTGACTAAGAGAAAGAGACTTGGCCCTTTGAGTTCTCTTAGTAGTAAATGACAGACAATCCTAGCACTGGGAGTAATTCCATTTCCATTTTCCAAGTCTGATACTACAGAGTGGTATGGACTCCATTCCACCCTATTGTATGAAAGTGCCTTTGGAAGTTACCTTCTCCAAGTTCACAACAGAATACCCCATTAGTCATGAGCAACACCTATTAAAAAGCCAAAAAGTCTTAGAATTTCCCTGTAAAATTATTCATCTTAGGATTTTAATATTTGACATTAAAAATACCTTTTCAGGAATCCAAATTTCAGGCCAGCACTAAAACCCCATGGATTGAGTCCTTCAACTTTCCAGGAAAATTCATTTGTGGTTCCTACTTGTTCACTGAAACGTCACAGTCATACACCTGCTTCCCATGGCTCTGACCTCCCCCCTGGCAGATGAAATGAATAATGGTACAAGTTACTGTCAACTAAGACATGATTTGAGGAAATGTAAAAGTTTAGCACAAATATGGAGTATTAAAACATTTCGTTATTTATACTTCATAGTCATATGAGAAAAAAATCAGTCTGTGTTATCAGATGAAAAGAACATGAAGTTTACATGTGCAATACAGCTGGTTCTAGAAATTTCAATCCTGATAATCTGCTCTTCAAAAACTTATGGTAAGCTTTCCAGTTCACATCAGGACACATTCAAATTATGAAGCTGCCAACTAGGCAAGCAAAGGTCATATGGAACAAATAAGGAAAGTGTTCTTAAATCCAATTTTTGGCTGCAGTATGTCATCATTCATTTTGCTCTCAATTTTAAGAAACAGAGTATTTCTTTTCCCTACCACAAATTTTAGTTTGTGTACATAAAGTTAGACTTTTGGATTTAAAATAAGCTTTTAGTGGATATCCTAGAAATGGAAAATTCACACTTAAAATCCAAAAGAAATAATCTAAACTTTAGTCTATATAACACTCACGCTCTATCTGATAATGTTCTTGTAACCAAGACTTTTCTTGTTTAAACCTCTCTTGAATCTATGATAAAAATCAGAATAAAAATAGAACTATTATAAATCTATGTTGTTGAAATTAGCAACCCCTTTATTTCCCTTGTGAAAAGCCATAATGTACCTAACAGAAAAATTACATAAAACTTGAACTAAGTAGAGATTATTGGGTGTGCTTTGAGTGCATCAGTGGGCTTGGTGGTTGTATGTGCAGGGCACATCACAGCCACACAAAGGCTAGTTTAGAGATTGTTGTCTCCCAGAGATGTTGATGAATTTTGTCTGGTGAACCGAATAACCCCCAAGTCAATCACCTTGTAAGACATTGACCAATTTAGTATCTACTCTAGTAATTTTATCCTAACATTTATCATTTCTTTTTTGAAATTACAGATGCATGATAGAAAGAGAAAGAGCTAGACATAGGTAATAGATAATAGACACAGCAAGCAGACAGGTAAGTAGACAGTTGGATAAACTGCACAAATATTCCTTGAGCCAATTATAATGCCTTTTGGTTATTCACATGTGAATGAGGATATTTTTATGTATGTTCATTTTACAGTTGCCCCATACTGAAGGTTTTAAACTGTTTGATAATTACGTTTAACACACTGGCATTCTTTCAGCATCTTCAATATGCAGACTTTTTTCCTACCCCAAGTTCTTTACTCATACTGCTCCCTATATGTGCCTGGTAAGCTTTCTTTTCTCCTTCCTTACTGTGCAATACAGCATGCCATCACAAATGGCCATCACAACTGGCTTCACAACTGGCCTCACAACTGGCCTGCTTTGTGCACACATGCACAGGTGTCTGAGTGTGTGGCCCCATATAAGTTCACCTCCCAAGCTTCTTAGTGCAGTCTTGCCTTTGCCTAGTTTCCCAGTTGCTTCCACTGGAAACACTCTGACTTGCTTGTCATTTATGGGATTACCTTAGTTTCCCTTAGCATTGCGGCCTTAGTCTGCCTCTTTCTTACTCAACTTTTGTTTGTCTTTTATTTTTCCATGCTTATTAAAGATAGAGTAAGCCACACTAATCAATTGATTTATTCCAGCTTGTGGGCCTTGTAGGGTTACTGAGCTTTCTCCTAATATCTGGAGCTGGCCAGCAGCTGCCCCTATGGACCACACCTTGTGTGCCATGAGGTATCTGAATCCTTACTGCAGAGGAGCCTGGCAGCCATAAGGCCAGGGTTATGAGCCCCAGAAGACAGAGCAGAAGTGAACAACAGAGAGGACCTCTCTGAGGCTCCTCAATGAAAATTGAAGCCCACTGGGAAAGCGAAGAACATCTCTGCAATAAAGGCACACTGGACCACCATGGTTGGTAAGTTGGTGAAATCAGCACCTCCCATAGAAACCCAGACTTGCTTAGGGGGTAAGACAGCTGGAACCTGCAGTAGAACCTTGCAGAATTCAATCTTGCAGGAGGTCAGGGACCTCAACTTGGGCTTTGCAGCCAGAAATCAGCCTGAATCTCAATAGACTACAGGTGGTTTGCTGAGATGAATCAACTTAGACCTGCACACTGTTGTCCACATTGTCTACCAGGACAGCCTAAGAGACATCCTAAAGGAGGCCCAGAGGCCTCCCTTTTATATATATATATTTTCTTTTCTTTTCTTTTCTTTTTTCTCTCTCTCTCTCCCTTCTTGTTCTGCATTTCTCTCCCTCTTTGCTCCTGTTACTGTCCCATTTCAAATTGTTTCTCTTTCTCTGTCCTCTCAATTGTCACTATTCTTATAAGAAGATGAATACATTTCTGGCATCCCTGTGGCTGTCACTTTGTTTTGTTTTTGTCTCTGATCTTTGACTCTGTCTTTTCCTCCTGTCTTCAACAGTTTCCTAAAATTTACATGATATTCTCATGTGCTCTGGCCTCACTTGTAACCTTTTCCTCTTCTTCTATCTATTGCTCCCTCACCTAATCTAAATCCTGGTCCTGAAAGGGAAATTTGCTATATTGAAGGGTTTATTTACTACAAAAATGTTTTGGGCTGGCCCTAGATTTTGATCTAACTCACGAGGTCAAAGGTGACAGATTAACTGCTACCACAAATTGTCATTTTCTAAGCTGTGTTTGATGCTATTGTTGATGCTGATTATGTTAATTGGGCTAAGGTATTGTGACTGATCTAATCAGTTGTCCTGCATGGTATACTGAAAACAGAGTCATTAGAGACTCACAGCCTAAAAAGACCAGCTGTACCTGAAAGTAGCTTTGAGAAGCAATCACTCCATAAGGGCTGTAAACATAAGTAATATACTCACAATAAGAAATATTGAAGTATCAGCCCAGGAATTAAAACAAAAAACAGCACCACCAACAAAATTAGAAATGAGAAGACACCTTAGCAAGGCACAAACCCAGACTTCCAGCTCAGCAAGGCAAATTCTGGGCAAAATGAGGTGGAAAAATCTGATAATCAACCACCTGGACACTCCAAACTGATAGCACAGGATGTAACAAAACAGGTGAATGAGGCTCTAGAAAAATTCAAAACAGAAATAATTTCCCAGATAACTACAGAGATGGTGATCAGAGTGACAGACATGATTAGAGGCTCTAGAACAGAAACAGATAAAAAAATAGATGAGCTCAGGACCATGCTGGAAGCCATGAATGCCCAGCATAACAAAGAAAAGGAAACCATGAAAGCCCAACATAGGAAAGAAATGGAATCCATGAAACAGATGCAAACAGATGTCCAGGAGATTAAAAAGTCCATTGAAAGTATTCACAGCAGGTTGAGCCAATGTGAAGATAGATTATCAGATATAGAAGATAGAACTGTGGTTAGTGACCAGGAAAAGAGAGATTTCATAAAAATAGTAAGGGACCATGAGAAATTAATTCAGCAGCTGCTAGGTGATGCAAAGAAGAATAACATGACTGATAGGACTCCATGAAAAAGCAGAAGAAAGTACAAAGGAAGTAAAAAATCTGTTGACTGAAGTAATAGTAGAAAACTTCCCAAGAAGAGGGAAGAAATTTGACATACAGATAAGTGAGGCATGTAGAACTTCAACTAGCCATGATCAAAATAATCTACACCTAGATACATAATACTCAAGATCCAGAGTCAGGGATTTAGAAGAGTGGTTCTACTTCCTGCTTCACAAGTGCAGGGTCCTGAGTTTGATCCCCCATAACAAAAAAATAAATAAAAATAGTCAAGAGCCCAGAAACCCAATGAAAGAACAAAATCCTACAAGCAGTTAGAGAAAAGAAACAAATTACATACAAAGGAAATTCCATCAGAATAACACCAGACTTCTCAACACAAACCCTCAAATCAAGGAAAGCCTGGACTGAAGTATTTCAAGCCCTAAAAGAAAACTTCTAACCTAGACTCTGGTATCCTGCAAAATTATCCTTCAAAATTGATGGGGAAATTAGATACTTCCAAGACAAAGAACACCTGAGAAACTTCATGAATACCAAACCAGCACTCCAAACAATTCTAAGCACTATCCTAGAAAAAGACAATGAGGGTCACAACTTCACAAGGCCAAACAGAGCGAAGCCATCAGGCATAGCAAGAAAGTAAAGGGAAAGGGGGAAATATAAAAAATAAAAGAGCCCAAAACAGTAAAACATCATTACAAGGATGAGTCAATATTTATCAATTATAACCGTCAATGTTAATGGCCTCAATTCACCAATCAAAAGAAATAGGCTGGCAGAATGGAATAAGAAGCAAAATCCAACAATATGCTGTATACAAGAAATACACCTAATTCAAAAAGAAATTCATAGACTAAAAATAAAAGGATGGAAAACAGTTCTCCATGAGACAGGAACCTGGAAACAAGAAGGGGTAGCAATCTTATTTGCGGGCAAAGTAGATTTCAAACCAAAGCTAGTTAAGAGAGACAAAGAAGGCCACTACACCCTTGCAAAGGGAACAATCCAACAGGAAGAGATGATCATCATAAATATATATGCACCAAATACTAATGACCCCAACTATACAAAACAAATATTAATGGACATGAAAAACAAAATAAGCAATAATACAATTGTGGGGGGGGGGTTCAATACCACACTGTTACAAACAGACAGATCATCTAGACAAAAAAATAAACAACAAAATACTAGAACTGAACCAAGCTTTTGAACAAAAGGACTTAATAGATGTCTACAGAGTGTCCCACCTCACAAAATCAGAATATACATTCTTTTCAGGTACATGGGATATTCTCCAAAATAGACCACCTGCTAGACCATAGGACATTTTTAAGGAAATGCAAAAGAATTGAAGTTATCCCCTGTATATTATCAGACAATAGAGCAATAAAATTGGAGATCAATAGCATAAGAAACTGCAAAACCCCAACAAACACATGGAAATTGAATAACACTCTCCTGAACAACCAATGGGTCACAGAGGAAATTAAAGAAGAAATTAGACAGGTTCTACAAGTAAATGATAATGTCAGTGCAACATACAGGAATCTATGGGACACAATGAAAGTGGTTCTACCAAGGACATTCATAGAAGTGAATGCCCATATTAGGAAAACAGAGAGCTCAAATAAACAATCTAATGTTGAGGCTCAAGCTCCTAGAAAAAGAACAGCATGACAAAACCAAAGCTCATACAAGAGAGAAACTTATAAAGATCAGAGCAGAAATCAATGCAGTGGAGATTAAGTGAATGATACAAAAAATCAATTAATCAAAGAGTTGGCTTTTCAAAAGAATAAATAAAATCAATTTAGGGAAATTTAGGGAACCTTAACAAAAAAGAAAAGAAAAGGCTCAAATCCATGCAATTAAGAACAAAAAAGGTGATGTCACAAAAGATCCAGCAGAAATCCAGAAGATCTTCAATACCTACTTCGAGAAACTATATGTCAATGAGATGGAAAACACAGAAGAAATGGACAGATTCCTAGATATGCATGAATTACCAAAGTTGAACCAAGAAGACCTAAAAATTCTAAACAACCCAATATCAA
>NW_004624777.1:950691-964418 GCF_000247695.1 Heterocephalus glaber
AAATAGGGAGGGATGGAATGGTTGAAGGGAGGGCTGGGGAAGGGTGAAAAATAAGAACCAAGAGAGATTATGTAAAGGTGCAAATTTCCAATGACGAATGTTATTGTATTGTATACCTAAAATGTACCAATAAAAGGATATACAGTTAAAAAAAAAAGAAACTGCAGAACCCCCTATACACATGGAAATTGAATAACAGTCCCCTGAACAACCAGTGGGTCACAAAGGAAATCAAAGAAGAAATTAGAAAGTTTTTACCATTAAATGATAATGCCAGTACAACATACAGGAATCTATGGGACACATTGGAAGCAGTTCTATGGGGGAAATTCATAGCAGTGAATGCCCATACTAGGAAAACAGAGAGAGGTCAAATAAACAGCCTAATGCTGAACCTCAAGCTCCTAGAAAAAGAAGAGCATGACAAACCCAAAGCTCATACAAGAGAGGAAATTATAAAAATCAGAGCAGAAATCAATGCAATGGAGACTAAGGAAATGATACAAAAATCAAAGAGTCAAAGAGTTGATTTTTCAAAACAATAAATAAAATTAATAAACCCTTAATCAAGCTTATCAAAAAAAGGAAAGAAAAACCTCATATTCATGCAATTAAAAATGAAAAAGGTGAAGTTACAACAGATTAAGCAGAAATCCACAGGATCATCAATACCTACTTCAGGAACCTATACTATAATAAAATGGAAAACACAGAAGAAATGGACAGATTCCCAAATATATATGAATTACCAAAGTTAAATGAAGAAGATATAAAAATTCTAAACACCCCAATTATAATTGGTGAAATTGAAAATGAAATTTAAAATTTACCAACAAAGAAAAGCCTGGATCCTGATGGCTTCACTGCTGAATTCTACAAGACATTTAGAGAACAACTATTACCACTACTCTTTAAACATTTCAATGACATTGAAAGAGAAACAATACTTCCAAATTCATTCTTGCAAGCAAGTGTTACTTTGATTCCAAAACCAGGGAAAGACCCAACCAAAAAAGACAACTACCGGCCAATCTCCCTAATGAACATAGATGCAAAAATCCTCAACAAGATACTGGAAAACAGAATAGAGAGGGTCATCAAGAAGATCATACACCCTTACCAAGTTGGGTTTGTCCCAGGGATGCAAGAATGGTTCAATATATGTAAATCAATTAATGTAATACACTATCTTAACAGGGCCAAGGACAAAAACCATATGATCATCTCAGTAGATGCAGAAAAAGTATTTGACAAAATCCAACACCCATTCATGATAAAAACCCTATGGAAAATTGGAGTAGAAGGTCTTTATTTCAAACTGAATAAGGCTATCTATGAAAAACCAACAGCCAAGATCATACTAAATGGTCAAAACCTGAAAACTTTCACGCTAAAATTAGGAACAAGACAAGGGTGTCCACTATCACCACTGCCATTCAATATAGTTCTAGAAACATTAGCCACAGCAATTAGACAAGAGAAAGAAATAAAATGAATAAAGATAAGAAAGGAAGAAGTTAAACTGTCATTAATTCTTGATGATATGATAGTCTAAATAAAAGACCCAAAAAACTCTACCAAAGGACTTCTACATTTCATTGACAGATTCAGTAGAGTAGCTAGATACAAGGTCAATACTAAAAAATCAATAGCCTTCTTGTACGCAAATAACAGACTCACTGAGAGAGAAATTAGGAAAATAATTCTTTTTACAATAGCATCCAAAAAATGAAATATCTAAGAATCAATGTAACAAAGAAAGCAAAAGACGTCTACATTGAAAACTACAGCACTCTGAAAAAAGAGATCGAAGAGGATACAAGAAATTGGAAAGACATCCCTTGTTCCTGGGTAGGAAGAACCAATATAGTGAAAATGGTCACACTTCCAAAAATTCTGTATAGATTTATGCAATCCTGATTGAAATCCCAACAGTATATTTCACAGAACTAGATAAAACAGTATATTTCACAGAACTAGAATAGCAAAAGCAATTCTAGGCAACAGAGACATGGCAGGGGGCATCACAACCCCCAACTTGAATCTATACTCTAAAGCCACTGTGATAAAAACAGAATGGTACTGGTAAAAAACCAGACCTGAGGACCAGTGGACTAGATTAGAAGATGAAGAAACAACTCCAGATGTACTCAGCCACCTCATCTTTGACAAAGGAGCCAACCATCCTCACTGGAGGAAAGGTAAACTCTTTAATAAATGGTGTTGGAACAACTGGATTTCAACCTGCCAAAGATTAAAACTAGACCTCTATCCATCACCATGCACTAAACTAAAATCGAAGTGGATTAAAGATCTAAATATTAAAAGAGAAACACTAAACTTGCTGGAAGATAAGTTCGGTAGAACTCTTGAAGACATTGACATAGGAAATGACTTTATGAACAAAACCTCAGTAGCACGGGAACTAGCACAAAGAATCAACACCTGGGATCTCATCTTATTAAAAAGCTTCTGCTCTTCAAAAGAAACCACCAACAGGGCTAAGAGACAACCTACAATGTGGGAAAAACAATTTTAGCAGCTTTTCCTCAGACAAAGGACTACTATCTAGAATATATAAAGAACTTTTAAAAAATCAGACCTCCCAATTTAAAGACCCAGTTTAAAAATGGGCATCTGAAATGAACAGACATTTCTCAGACAAAGAAGTAAAAACAGCAAATAAGCATATGAAAAAAATGTTCAACATCACTGGTCATTTGAGAGATGCAGATGAAAACAACATTGAGATTCCACCTCACCCCAGAAAGAATGGCTGCTATCAAGAAATCAACCAATAACAAATGTTGGCGTGGTTGTGTGGAAAAAGGAACCCTTCTCCATTGTTGGTGGGAGTGTAGACTGGTGCAACCACTGTGGAAATCAATATGGCAATACCTCAAAAAAGTAAGATTAGAGGTCCCATTTGACCCAGGTATTTCCCTGCTGGGTATCCTCCCAAAAGAATTAAAAGAATCATACCACAGGGATATATATGCTCCCATGTTTATAGGGGCACAGTTTGTAATAGCTAAAGCTTGGAAACAGCACAATTGTCCATCATCTGGAGACTAGATAAAGAAGATGTGGTTTTTTAATATAAAATAAAATAAAATAGTCTATATTGACAGCTGAACTGTTAGAATATTGCAATGCTCAGAAAAGTCAACCATCTTGTAAACCAAGAATTTGAGATGCATGCTGTTCCAAATACACAAGTGATGATTTCTGGTACTGTGCAGTTGTTCTGGAGACATCAGGTTCTGATGTGAAAGTTCTCTATGCAGACTATGGAAACATTGAAACCTTGCCTCTTTCCAGAGTGCAACCAATTACTGCAAGACACCTGGAACACCCTTTCCAAATTATTAAATGTTCATTTGAAGGACTGCTGGAATTGAATGGGAGCTGTTCCCAATTAATAATAGAGCTACTAAAAAATTTCATGTTAAATCAAAATGTAATGCTTTCTGTCAAAGAAATTATTAAGAATGTTCACACAGTGTCAGTTGAGAAATGTTCTTAGCTTGGTCCTGTCAGTGTACCTGATAAGCTGGTGAAGTACGTTCTGGCACAGAACATCACATCTAAAAATGAAAATGCTTTACTTAAAGAAAAGATGCATAGGATGAATTGCTGCTGCACAGAGTTACAGGGGCAAGTTGAAAAACATGAACAAATTCTGTTCTTCCTCTTGAACAACCCAACCAATCAAAATAAATTTATTGAAATGAAAAATCTGCTAAAAAGTTAAAAACAGTGCCTTTTGAAAGTAAACACTAATGAGGAAGGAAACAAAGGCTACACTATGAAAAAAAGTATACATTTTGTTTTCTGTTGTTGTTGTTGTTTAGAATCTTCACCTACTTTTTCTTTAATGACATTTTTATGCCTCCATTTTTGCTTGCTTCTTTTAGTTTGGTTGGGGCTTTTTCCTCCATAAGTTCTTCCAACTAGATAAGTAAATCTTATATCAAATATTTATAATAAATTCATAGGAATACCTGGAAGGGATAGATAGAGGCTTTCCACTGTATATGTAACTTGTTTTTGCTATGGAGGAATTAAAACCATGGCCTCACACATGCCAGGCCAGCGCTCTACCACTGAGCTTCACCTCCATTCCGGTGATGTTTTATTACTTGAAAGTATTGAAGAAAATATAGCTCTGTGTTAACACTGGATAAGTTGGTGGATATACAAGTTTTATTATTTTCTGTATGTTTATTTTCTAATAAGATATTCCTTCCACTCCTTATCATCTTCGGCATAATAAATGCTCTTTGCAGGGCTGGGGATTTAGCTCAGTGGCACCACGCCTGCCTCCCAGGAGAAAGGTCCTGAGTTCGATCCCAGTTCCCCCCAAAAATGTAAAAAAATGCTCTTGCTTCTTCCCTCTTTCACCATTGCTCTTTTCCTGTCCATGCTGAGGTCAGCAGCTGCTTTTCTCCACCCTTGTTTGGATTGGGTTTTTTGCCTCTGGGCCTGGAGTCTGTCCTTGATCTGTGGACCGCTTCCCTGGAAAGGACTTTGTCTTTCTGCTCTTGCCATCCATTCCCTTCCAAATTTGTAGCCAGTTACATTTTTACTGTAGAAAGAACTTAATGTTTTCTCCTTGGTGTGATGTTGCACACCTGTAATCCCAGCTCCTGGAGAGGCTGGGACAGGAGGATCACATGTTTGAGCCCAGCCTGGACAATTTAGTTAGATCTTGTCTCAAAAAGATTAAGCAGGCCAGGGTGGAAATGGGGCATAGGGATGTTGCTCAGTGGTAGAGCACCCTGAGTTCTAAAGCACAAATGCAGTAGTATATATTTGTCTTGAAGCACATAATCTTAAATTCTCCTAAATACTCACATGCAGAATTATGGGCTAGCTGGAAAGTTTCCTGCCAGCCCCAAAGTTTCTATTTGGAAAATTTTTCATGATTTAATTATCAGACTGTGACAATTTAAGATGTGGTCTCAAAGCAGATCTTAAAACATTGGTGTGGTTTTTGTTGTTGTTGTTTTACTTTTACTGGTAATGTATATCAGCTATTCTGTTAAACGGAATTTTTCTTTATGTAAAAAGTTGTTCAAAAGTTGATATGGTTTCTATGTAGATAAAAGATTATGCTTCTTTGCCCAATAAAATCCTTTCACTTGTCAAAAATATTAGAGTACTACTTAGCCATAAAGAATGAGAAACTAACATCATTTATAGCTAAATGGATGCATATTGAGGGCATACTCTTAAATGAAATAAATAGGACACACATGTGTAAATACCTAATAGTTTCTCTGGCGTGAGAAACTGAAAGTGTAAATAAGGATTACAATGAGTACTTGATAAGTTGAAATAGGAAAAAAGGTCCAAAGGGGTATGGGAAGTGGGAGGGGTAGGGGAAAGGAAAGAAGGGAAAGGAAAAAGTATGAGAAAAGGAAAAAATGGAAACAAAGTCTTTGTAAATAGGAAAGGGGGGTGAAGGGAGGGCAGGGGAACAGGGAAAAAATAAGAATCAGGATGCATCATGTAAAGTACAAGTTCCCAATGATAAATGTAAAAGTATTGTATACCTAAAATGTACCAATAAAGGAATTTAAGGAGAAAAAAATTCTAATATCTGTAGCTGACTAAGATAATCTGATTTTCTCTAGACTCTCTGTCTAAATTAATATACTTACTAATTTAGTGCTTTTTTAAAAACTGGAGTTGGAAAGCAGCTGTATTTTCATCAGAGCCTTGATGGATAAACCTGCTTATTCTAGTGCTATGTAGCAGAAACCAGGAGGAATAGGACATCTCGTCAGGTCAGATGAAAAGCCATTGTCAGGTACAGAAACCATCAGCAAACTTTTCATAGGCCTCAGAAAATCTAACCAGTTTCTCTTTGCATTCCTGGATATCCATCTGGGAGGGGATTTAAACAGGGAGTCAGGTGGGATGGGTGAAGCTTACCCCAAATGGGCTTTGTGTGCAGTAGGAGTTGTGGGAGCCTCACAGCCTGTCCCTGGGTTAATTCCTGACCCATCTGAGGGAACATTGCAGAGCATCTCTTGGTAGTTCCTTAGTCTTTCAGTCCCAGCCAGGAGATGACTTCATAGGGCTAGAGTCCTTGTCTAGCTCAGAGCATGCTCTGACAAAGCAGAACTCTTTGGGATCAGAATTATCTAGCTTTGTATGGGCATCTGCCACTTCCTTTTGAACCATTAGATTTTCCCTTATGACCACAGCCAATCTTCTGGACAAGGAGTCCAGAGCTGGAGTGCTCCACTGGCTGGAGCCAATTATAAAACATCACAGTATGCGTCTAAAGAGAGGCTCCCCTATGAGAGACACTAAAGACTCTGATAATTTTCTTGCAAATTTGCTAGATCAAGCCACAAAATGTATACACATTGGATGACAAAAAGAAAACTTCACAATGCAACAACAGGTTACACATCTTATTAGGGATATAAACTTGAGGCCACAGTTACCACAACAAAAGCGAAACTGAATGGAGAGAGAAAGCTAGTACTAGAGAAGTGACCCCTGAAGATTCTAGATACAGGTTGGCTTTAGGTCCCAGAAGAAAACAGTCACCCTGCTGCAGCTGCTTCTTACACCCTCTGCCTGTGTGAAAACTGCACCTTTCAAGATGTACAGGCTTTTAAAAGATGTACAAGATCCTTTTTTTCTGTTCTTTGCATGAGGAAGTGCTTGGATAATAGTATACTGTTCAACTCTTGGTTTCCCCTCAGTTGACAAGCAATATAAAAGCCACAGAATTGAATTCATTGATAGAGGAAAGCCTGAGTGCAGGGACCAGAAGGGAACCAGAGTTCCCCCGAAGGAGAGAAGGGGAAAGAAAGCAAACCACCTATTGAGTGTGCCTGTCAAACAGCCTTGGTGCTACACAAATGGCCACCCAAATCCACATAGTCCAGGGCACACTGTCAGTGGCATCCTCCAAAAAGAAGTAATACCATAAGGTGCACTGAGTTCGTGTTTCCCTCTCCCCTGTGAAAAATTAAGAAACCAGCCTAGGGAACCCCATCCAGAGCAAAGAATCCTGACCTCAGCATGGGCTGATGCCTGGGAGAGATGTGACATACACAGGCCACCTCCCTTCAGCTCACTTATATCTCTTTATGAGTGTAAGGAACCACGGTGGGTGCTGAGAGCAGATCTACACTCTGTGACAATCATAAGCAAAATATGATCTCAACTGATCAGCAGGAGCCCTTCTGACCCTGGCAAAGGTCGAAGCCTTTTTACCACAGGCTGATCATCTCCTAACAGTGATTAAATCAGCAGTTCACCTCATGTGTTCAACAAATACCTTTGGTCATTTGTAAAAAGAAGAGAGAGGGTCTCCCCAAGTAGGGAGTTACCTTCCTTTTGGGCTGGGCTTTGTGGTTGATGTCTGTTGATGTCTCCTGGCCATGCTCAAGGAATGATAGCATAGGATGGATCTAGCAGATGGAATTTAGGCTCTTGATTACAATGAGTAAAGTATTGCAAACATACCCAATAGTAAAAGAAAACCAGCTACCTTTATTGAAGATCATGGAAATATGTGCTCAGGGCAAGTCCATGTCAACAAAAATGTAGCATGAATAGAAAAGAGGTACTGGAATGACAGGAAAGTAAAAATCATGGCACAGCACACAGATAAATCAGGTTTTCACATTTTAAAAAATATTCACTCCAGCCCAGACGCCCCTCTTTCGGTCTTCAGAGATGATGGACAGGGTGCTGAGTCATACCAGGGACTTTCAACAAGCATGCATGTCTCAGCATTCCCTCTGATTAAATTATTATGAAAGGCAGTCCATATTTATGAACTTTTAATGGGGCAGGCCAGGAGATCTAACATGCCTATGCTCTGGCCTGGAGCTTCAGAGATTTCCTGGGTGTTTATTATTTTATTTTCTACCTGTCTAAGAACAGTGGAAGGAGGACTGATCATGAGGAGTTGCCCAAACTCAAGTGGGTGAAGAGTGGGTTCCCAGCCCTTGGACATAGCCTTGCAAGGACTGAACATCTCAGGATTTCAAAGGCAAGATAGCTTTTGCTGAAGGGCTAGTAAACAGAGTAATTTTCAGTTTCTGAAAACCTTTTCACAGCCAGACTAATAAAACAAGCACAGCCAAAAAAAAATTTTTTAAACCATCCTTAGTGGATTTTTTTGTTTGCTTTGAATGCATCAGATCTCCTTTTCTGCAGCTACAGAAAATACAAGATTCTCCTTTGTAGACCTCATTTAGAGAAAATCAAAGTTAAAACCAACACTAAGCACAAACAAATTTTCTTTAAAGATCAGGTTTGCTTTTTATTTTTTTCAGTCCTGGGGGTCGAATCCAAGACTTTGTGCATACTAGGCAAGCTCTTCACCATTGCACTACATCCTCAATGCCAATGCTATCTTAAATAATTGCATATTTTACTTCTTTGATATGAATTGTATATAGATTTCTTTGTTATCCTTTTTCATGAGGTAATGTCTAAAGACCATCATGACTCAGTAGTCACTTGATGTCACAATGTAGTCCTCAGAAAATGATGGCTTTTGGCAACCATATGTAAAACACAATGCTGCATTTTCACATGGGTGCTGTTGGCATCTGAATTCCAGCCATTGTTAAAGAGACACAACAAGAACAAAATGCTTTTTTGACTTTTATGCAGAACACAAAACTATTTAGACAACTTTGCAACAAAGACTCTAGCCCATTTCTTAGAGCAGTGACAATGGCTGTGCCCTGGAAGGTCAAGTTTCTTTTCATGGGAGTCCAGGAGAGGTTGAAGATTTACCTTAGAGGGCTCAGAGATGAAGGTTTGATAAATTGGGGAAAAGCCCAGGGTCACGTATTTTTCAACAGACAAGGGAACCCTCTATAGAAACCAGGGGGATGTTAGGTGGGAGGAACCAGGGTGAGGACTGCAGTTGTGTTAACAAAAGACCTTAGGGACTCCTATCCCTGTGACTGACATGGAAGGCTCCCCAAATAACAAAGCTTTTTTCACTTCTCTCACACTTTTAGGTGGGGTGCTGCACATCTGAGAAACTTTCTTTGGGTTTTTCTTCTAAGGTTGATATTGTTACACATTCTTTCTAATCAGATTAACTTGTAATCAGTTAAGATCTAAATGATTAAAAGTAGGCATACTGTGAATTTCTCTGGTCCTGTGGATTTCATAATTCAATGCTATCTGAACTCATTTATTTCTATGTAAAATCTAGTAGGAAATCAACTAGTGATGATTCTAACTTGAATTGTCCCAGATCTGTTATTTTAACTATTGATTTTATTCCTATTCCAAATGTACGATGCCAGCTCCTTGGTAGCTGTATATGTAAAGTGAGATCCTGCAAGTGTGTTTTGGGAGTAGTAAGTGTATTGAGCCCTAAGCCCCACAATGCACTTGTAGATCTAGTATAACACACAGGAGAGTACCACAACTAGCCAATCATCCCAATATTACCATTAATTAGGTTAGATTTGTTTTCTCTTGAAATATTAGGGAGTTTGTATATTCACTATTTCAATAACCTCCTACAACTGAACTCTAGGTATTCATTTATAAGGAATGACCATGAGTTAATTTTTTCTTTTTATAAATTGCGACCTAGGATGAATTCAGAAAATAGGTATAAATTGATATATATTATAAATTATAGTAGTGAATAGTCTCTCTATTGCTGTTTTAACCATTTTTATTTATTTTAGGAAGAGGTATTATTTTCACAAGTTTCACAACCAGAATGCTATTAAAAGAATTATATGCAGAAGTATCTCCCAACCTCTGAGTTCATTTGTGCTAATCATTTTTTGTGCTAATTCACTTGTGCTAATAATTTTTGTTGGTTTATTATGTATATTTCTAGGATTTGTGCACATATACTTCTTAGGTGTTCACATTCCTTTTTTAAAAAATTAATTTTATTGGTACATTTTAGGTATACAATATGCTGACATTCATCATTGGATATTTATACCTTTAGATAATATTTATTGGTTCTTATTTTTTCCCCATTCCCCTGCCCTCCCTTCAACCCCTCCACCTCTCCCTATTTACAAAGATGTTGTTTCCATTTTTCCATGTTAATTCCATTTCCTTCTTTCTATTCCCCAACCCCTCCTACGTCCCCTTCCCATTTGGACCTTTAATTTCTATTTCACATTATTTATTATTTATTTTGATCCTTATTTACACTTTCAGTTTCTCAAACCAGAGAAACTATTCAGTATTTTCACATCTGTCCTCTTTTATTTCACTTTAGAGTATCGCCTCAATGTGCATTCATTTAGCTATAAATTTCTTTAATTTCTCATTCTTTATGGCTGAGTAGTACTCCATTTTATTTTTTTAAAAAAACACGATATTTTCCTTATCCGGTCTCCAGTTGATAGGCAATTGGGCTGCTTCCAAGTTTTAGCTATTACAAACTGTGCTGCTATGCACATGGGTGCACATATATCGCTGTGGTATGATTCTTTTAATTCTTTTGAGAAGATAACTAGCAAGGGAATAGCTGGGTCAAATGGGACCTCTAATCCTAGTTCTTTGAGGTATCTCTATACTGATTTCCACAGTGGTTGCGCCAGTCTACACTCCCACCAACAGGGGAGAAGGGTTTCTTTTTATCCACAACCCCAGCAGCATTTGTTATTGGTTGATTTCATGACAGCAGCCATTCTTTCTGGGGTGAGGCGGAATCTCAGCATTGTTTTCATTTGCATCTCTCAAATGACCAGTGATGTTGAACATTTTTTCCTGTTTGCTATTTCTACATCTTTGTCTGAGAAAAGTCTGTTAATTTCAGATGTCCATATTTGGATTGGGTCTTTAAATTAGGGAGGTCTGATTTTTAAAGTTCTTTATGTGTTCTTGATAGTAGACCTTTGTCTGAGGAAAAGCTGGTAAAACATTTTTGTACATTGTAGGTTATCTCTTCTGGCTGTTGGTGGTTTCTATTAGTGTGCAAAAGTTTTTTATAAGAAGAGATCCTACTTGTTGATTTTTTGTTCTAGTTCATGTGCAACTGAAGTTTTGGTCATGAAATCTTTTCTTACATCATTGTCTTCAAAAGTTCAACCTAACCTCTCTTCTAGCTGGTTTAGTGTTTCTGTTTTAATATTTTGATCCTTAATACATTTTGATTTCAATTTATTGTATGGTGAGAGATATTTGTCTAGTTTTAATCTTTGGCAAGTTGAAACCTAATTCTTCCAGCACCATTTGTTAAAGAGGCTTTCCTCTTTCCTCCAGTGATGGTGTTTGGCTCCTTTGTCAAAGATGAGGTGGCTTACTATGTCTGCAGTTGTTTCTACATCTTCTAATCTGTTCCACTGGCCCTCTGTTCTGTTTCTTTGCCAGTACCATGATGTTTTTATTATAGTTGCTTTGTAGTATAGTTTCAAGTAGGGATTGTGATTACTCCCTGCCTTGTCTTTGTTGCCTAGAATTCCCCTTCTGTTCTACATCTCTCCTTGTTTCAAATGAATTTTTGGATTTTTTTCTCAAGGTCAGTGAAGTATGCTGTTGGAATTCCAACTGGGATTGCATTGAATCTATATAGCAGTTTTGGAAGTATGGCCATTTTCACTATGTTTGTTCTTCCTACCCAGGAGCAGGGGATGTCTTTCATTTTCTGATATTGTCTTTGATATCTTTATTCACAGTGCTATAGTTTTCAGAGTAGAGGTCTTTGATTTCTTTTGCTAGTTTGATTACTAGGTATTTCATTTTTTTGGGATTCCATTGTGAAGGGAGTTCTTTGTCCAGTTCCTCTTTCAGTGAGTCTGTTGTTTGTGTACAGGAAAGCTATTGATTTTTTTGTGTTGACCTTGTATCCAGCTAATCTCCTGAATTTGGTTATTAAGTCTAGAGAATTTTGGTGGAGTTCTTAAGATCTTCTGTATAGAATATCATGTCATCTGCAAATAATGACAATTTAACTACTTCCTTTGCTATCTTTATTCCTTTTATTTCTATCTCTTGTCTAATTGCTGTGACTAATGTTTCCAAAACTATATTGAACATGAGTGCTGGTAGTGGACATCCTTGTCTTGTTCCTGATTTTAGTGTGAAGGATTTCAGCTTTTGACCATTTAGCATGATAATGGCTGTTGGTTTTTCATAGATGGCATTTTTCAGGTTGAGGTAGAGACAATCCATTCCAATTATTTTTTGTAGAATTTTTATCACAAATGTGTGTTGGATTTTGTTGAATACATTTTCTGCATCTATTGAGATGATCATATGGTTTTTGTCTTTGCCTCTATTGATATAGTGTATTACATTTATTGATTTGCATATGTTGAACCATCCCTGCATCCCTGAGATGAAACCTACTTGGTCAGGGTGCATAATCTTCCTGATGATCTTGTGCATTGTTTGCCAGTATCTTAATGAGGATTTTTGCATCTATGTTAATTAGTGAGATAGGCCTATACTTATCTTTTCTGGTTGGAACTTTCTCTGCTTTTGGGATCAAGGTGATGCTTTCTTCCAGGAATGAATTTGGGAGTATTGTTTCCCTTTCAATTTCACTAAAGAGTTTAAAAAGTAGTGGCAATAGTTCTGCTCTAAATGTCTTGTTGAATTCAGCAGTGAAGCCATCAGGACCTGGGCTTTTCTTAGTTGGTAAGTTTTTAACTACATGTTCAATTTCATTGATACTGGGTGGTTTAGAATTTTTAGATCTTCTTTGTTCAACTTTGGTAATTTATATGCATCTAGGAATCTGTCCATTTCTTCTGTGTTTTCCATCTTACTGGCGTATACATTCTTAGAGTAGGTATTGATGATCCCCTGGATTTCTGCTGGTTCTATTGTAATGTCACACTTTTCATTCCTAATTGCATGGATTTAGGTCATTTCTTTTTTTGAAAAGGTTGGCTAAGGGTTTGTCAATTTTATTTATTCTTTTGAAGAATCAACTTTTTGCTTCATTGGATTTTTGTATCATTCGCTTAGTCTCCCTTGGATTGATTTGTGCTCTGATCTTTATAATTTCCTCCTTTGTATGAGCTTTGGGTTTGTCCTGCTCTTTTCTTTCTAAAAGCTTGAGGTTCAGCATCAGGTTGTTTATTTGAGCTCACTGTTTGCCTTATATGAGTATTCACAGCTATGAATTTTCCTCTTAAGACTGCTTTCATTGTGTCCCATAGATTCTGATATGTTGCATTGGCATTGTCATTTAATTGTTGAAACTGTTTGATTTCTTCTTCAATTTCCTCTGTGATCAAGTGATTATTCAAAAGTGTGTTCAGTTTCCATGTGTTTACGCAATTCTTGCTGTTTCTATTGTTATTGATCTCCAATTTCATTGCACTGTGGTCTGATAATATATAGGGGATAACTTCAATTCCTTTACACTTACTTAAACATGTTCTATGAGCAAGTGTGGGGTCTATTTTGGAGAACAACCTATGTGCAGCCAAAAAGAATGTATATTCTGATTTTGTTCTGTGGAACACTCTGCAAACAACTGTTAAGTCCATTTGTTCAAGAGTTTGATTGAGTTCTCATATTTTGTTGTTTAATTTTTGTCAAGTTGATCTATTATTTGTGATAGTGGGGTATTGAGGTTCCCCACTACTATGGTATTAGTCCTTATTTGATTTTTCATGTCCGTTAGTATTTGTTTTATATAATTGGGTGCACTAGTATTTGGTGCATATATATATTTATGATTGTCATCTCTTCCTCTTGGATTGTTCCCTTTACAAGGATGTAGTGTCCTTCTTTGT